>JASANE010002009.1:0-181708 GCA_030248225.1 Trileptium ribeirensis
TTGAGCCGTTGGCTAGAAGACCACTTAATTCTGATTGTGACTGTATGTATGTGTTATTCGATGAGCTCAATGGTGTGTGCGTGACATTTATCCAATACGATAAATGCTGCTAGAACCATGTGACGTGAAAAATGACTCTTGGAATTTTTAATTTGTGTTTTTTAATTAATAGTTTATATATTTTTGGTCTCTAAAGAAAGGAATACATGGTTTTATAGTCTTAAATATAGCCGCTATGTGGTGCTGTATCAATTGTTGTTCTGCTACATTAATTATGGTTAAAGAAGCTGAAACAGTAAAAAAATTTCCCCGATGGTTAGCTCCGTAAACTGCATTACACTGAGCGTACTAGACTTGATTTTAAAACGGTAACTTTGATCTCTGGCATTGCTTATTTTAAGCAATTAGTACCTGTATCCGAACAGTCGATATTCTATTACAACATACCTATTCATTCTCTTTGGTGTTTCTGACTGGGTACTTTAAATTTATCATTAATGATGTATTTGGCATTTATTACCTACATATTTATTTTTTTTTGTAGTTGTGATGTAATTTCTGTCGTTTTGTTGTAAAAGGAAGTTAATGAATCCTGCCTGGGTTCGCGATTGCCTATTAATGTATCCTGCCTGAGTTGGCCATTGCCTAAAAATTAAATGCCCTTGTGGTGCCAACTAAAATTCGTTATTTATACCGTAAATATAAATAAACTATGCATAAATAAATTATTATACATGGTGGATCATGTATGTATATAGTTTTTATCAACCCAGTCAGTGATAATAAGCGAGTAAACTTACCTCACTATCTGTTCTACTATATTCTATTTTGTAATCAATATCAAGTGGAAAGCTTGTAGTAACATTTTTGCTAATGTAACAGATCCATATGGATCGTTACGAGGTGGATAATCCTGACCACAGCCTAATGGCCAACTTTTATCGAAAATCCATAATCCTGACCACACGATAATGGTCAACATTTACGAGAATCCTGACCACACCCCAATGGTTAACATTTTTTCGAATAAAAATAAATCTGACCACAGTGCAATGGTCAACATTTTTTCGACCACCAATAATTCTGACCACAGTACAATGGTCAACATTTTTTCGACCATTAATAATTATGTCCACAGTGTAGTGGACAACATTTTCCCAAGTACCAAAAAATCCTGTCCGCAGTGTAATGGACAACATTTTTCCGAAGACAAAAAAATCCTGTCCATGGTGTAATGGTCAACTTTTAGTGGAGTTCCCCAATAATCATGACCACGTGTATAGTGGCCAACATTTCCGAATTCTGTCACCCGTTTCTCCCCAACCTGAACGCTTGACAGGAACAGCCCAAAAAGGGTACGGAACCCACCCTTGCCTTGTAATACGTGTATCTATGTAAGCCCAATCAATTAATCACAAGCGAATATATATGTTGAGTTCATTTATATATACCCATTGACCCTGAAGCCCTGTTGTCATCTCATATATAGATCGCCTAATTGGCATAAACGATGAACCACAGTATATACGCGAACCAGTACTTGGAACAACTTGTAAAATCCATATAGTTATGTGAGCACATAAGTACAACAAATCGGAAATTGTCAGGTATATATATTGATAATTGGAACAGAATTAAAGTCAAGATACACATGTACGTAATCAGAACAGGTTCAATAGCACCATATTGAAAATATATAGGTAATCGGAATAATTAGGCTCAAAGAGTCTCGCTACGTAACCGACTCGCACTTTTGGTATTTCGGCCTGCACCGCCGACGTCGTTGTGATCATGATGGGTATCGTTATTGCTATTTCAGGATTGTAGTGCCCCGATGGCACGCCTTGGTAATACATGTATATTGGCATTTGCATGATTTCTCTATAGTATCATGGGCCATAAAGGCATTTTTGATATATGAATTACGTATCGTTACCATCGTTAGTGTTATTTGTTTTATGGCCATAAAGGCACCTTTTCAATGTATGTTACCATGACCGTATGATATAACTGTGTGCCGTGGAATCGATGTTGTTGTCTATACATGTTTTCAGGTGCAAGTTTCGACAATTTGATTGGGGTATAAATTGTTAATTAGTTATTGTACCCTGTTCATACCGTTTATTGTTATTGTATGCGGCCATAAAAGCGCCGCCATTGTTATTGTCGTATACCGTATCATGCCAATATTGTGTTATGATTGTATCGTTTCGTTGGGTCGAACAGGCCATAAAAGCGCCTGCGTTTGACCGTGCTTTATATGCTCTGATTGTCATACTTTGTTGTGTATTTTCATAATTTTCAGGTTGGAAGTATGACGGTAAAGTATTTGAGATGTTTTAGGAGAATATTAGGATTCATACGTACGCAAAACTGATCGTTTATAGGTGCAGAACGCGAGTATGGCGAGCCCTTGCCATACTCTATTTGCAGGGAATTTTAGGACGGTACGACTCCCCCGTTAAAACCCCGAATCAGCAGTTAGGCATGAATTACCCTATCCCGCGTGGTAGGACCGCAAAGTTTAGTCTAACCTGTTATTTGAAATGACTGGCCGCGACGGACTCCCGTCGCGACCGTCCCCACGAATGAGGACTACAAAAAAGTGAGGCTGTTCGCTCGAAAGCGAACACCAATTGAGAAAATTATCCGAAAGTTATAAGATCAAATGGAAAATATAAAGTTTACCAGTGCTCGCTACACTGGTAAGTAGTCAAACTTAACAAAATATTACTTACCAGCGTTCATTTGCGCTGGTTAAGATAAGAAATAAAAGTTGAAAATTTAGCAAATTTGGTGTCGAAAATATCGGCTCCGGTCCATAACTCCGGAACCGTTAGGAATTTCAAAATGTGGTGCCCAACATTTCTTGTAGATAATTTTACGGTCTTTCGAATGAGACCGGTTTCCTGGAAATCCGACCCGGATCCACGGAATTAGGACCAAATATGTAAGTAGGTAAGTCAGTAAAAGTAAAACACGATTATTGAAATAACTCAACGAATGTTGGTCACAAAACTATGTACCTAGTATCATTAGAAACCCCAGACCCGAGGCTTTAATTTTAGCCCGGACGGGTCTAGATGCGCCCACTTTTGGGTACCCCATAAGAAGATTTCAAAATAACGCCCCGGCAGGCGTGTCACCCCTTATTAGAATCCCCTTGTCGGGACGAATCCAAAACTATATAAAACGTCCCAGAAAAGTCTACCCCGAACTCAGGGGAACCGTTTAAACACCCCGATTTTTGAAAATTTTGGCATGGACCCTCCCCCAAGAGTCTATTTTCCCCCTGTAGACCGAATACGGTCCTGTTACATATCATCTTAACCGGACGGACCTACTGAGCCCAAATCCGGGTTTATTTTGGCACTTCGGCCGTCGCCCAGAGACCCCCATCTTTCCTTCTCGCCCCTTGCCCTCGATTCTTTTCCTTGTTTACATAAGCCGCTTCTGTTTATAAAGAGTAGTATACGTACTTTTCGATATTAAAAGTTTTAAATTTATACTAAAGTGGTACCGTCGCTGAACGTTCTGCTGTCCTTGAGTAAATAATCATCAGCTTGGTACAAATCTTATATTAACGCCGCCCGTCGTGTTAGTAGCTTGTTATAAACGCCATCAGAGTCGTTGTAAGCTTGGACGTTGTAACAACAGGACAATGCCTGAACTATTGAGTTTATATAAAGTTTGGATTACATTTATACGAGGCTTCTAGCTTAATTTCTTATCAGTTGATATCAAAGTAGTATTCAAGTGTAGGACCATCGACGACTTCGCTTAATATGAATAAGCTCGGAAGCTTAATATTTATTTAAGGTTGACAGCCGTTTGGTGGAAACTACTTGGTCTGGATTTAACAGTAACGCCACTATATTTGACTGCCAGGACTCACGAGTCTCCTGTTTCTAAGCTAACGAGCTCGACATGCGGTTTGTATTGACACTGGTTGTTAATATGTGGCTTCTATGGTTTGCAATTTCGAATTGGATAGGTAGAGTATAGATGTTTGACTTATTTAAAGTGACTGTTGTAGATAATTTCGTAGTAAGTTAGGAATTTAGTATTAAATTAGTAGTAAACAAGGTCGTAAGTCACCATAGTTATATAAAATTTATATAAAATTTCATATAAATTCGGCCCAAAATTTTAGGAAATATGATCGGAATGTGGCCGATAAGAATATTTGTTTAATTCGGTCACATTAGATCAGAAATCGGACTAAAAGTGCTGAGTAAGCACTCCAACGGTCCGAAATTCAAAATTTCAAATATTTTCAAATTTAGTATAAAAGCAGAACTGCACAAATAAATGAGAGTTCAGTATGACTTCGACAGCGCAGAGTTCGGTCGTTTTGCAGACCGGCTCTGGCGCTCTTCAACAGCTTGTATTTGTGTTCACTCGTCGTTTACGGCTTTTACTCGGTTTTTGATTTAACTTTGCGGATGGATGGATGGACGCGCGCGATGGACGACGACCGTTGGAACGAAGGACTGTAAGTGTGGACAGGGAGGCAGTTAGGGTTATCGCACAGACCTGATAAGTAGGAACAAAATTGTTAGTTAGCCCGCAGGGCCGAATAACGTGAGCATGGACGTATTACTGTATAGTGTCCTGCCTCCCCTGTCCACGCTTCCCTTTTTTCATGATAGTATTGCCCGTCCTAGCTTGTCCCATGGATCCGCTGTTATTGTTGGCTATCTACGATGAAATCTAAATCACGAAGTCATACTGGACCTCCCTCGGTCAAGGAGTTAGGATACACATAGACGCGACACTCGCGTTGAGATCGAGTTTACATGATTCACTGAGTCGAGCTAGGAGCAAGGAAAATTTTCCCTGAGCCGACCGAGGTTAAACAAACGTTTTACATGAAAGTATATTGGCTAAATAAGACGCCTCGACTAGTACTCCGAAGCATCCACGGTCATACTTGGACATGCACATTTTATCTAAGACTTGATTGAGCTGGCTTTCAAGATTTCAAGTGTTTTTATGATTTCTCTGGACGAGAGCATGTACAGTTATTTTATTAGGAACTAACTGGTATTTATGGATCGATTTCTGTAAGGAACCTGGCACAATGTTATTAACAGGATAAATAGCGTCAGCGGCAACGTCCGATTGCTCAAATTTCTTGTTGAAGCTTAATTAGATGCCTTGATATATCGCCCCGTGAGCGAGACGACTCACTTAAGTTGGAAAGTCGGTGCTTTTAACGAACTGTTGCTGTGAGCGAATTAAAATTCTATCCGGATCCCGAAGAGGATCCGAGCTTTGTAATTAAGAGGCAAAATCTTCGAACATCATATCGGAATCTTAAACCCGACGGCCCTGAAGGAGCCTAACCTAACCAAAGTACAAAAATGGAGTCTAAAACTAAAATATTCTAAGAACCCCTCCAAGAATATTGCTGAAACTTCCGCTGTTTCTTCGTAGGAAAGTCCGCTATTGGACACCGCTTTGAAACCCCCACATTGTCGGATCGGAACCAAAAAACCCGATGGCCTTGAAGAGGCCTAACCCAGCCAAAATGTCGAATAAAGATTAACATTGAAATGCTCTAAGTTTTTCTCCAAGAATTTTGTTTGAACCTTGGCAGTTTCTTGGTAGTAATGTCTACTCATAGATAGGATTCCAAAATTAGTCGCTTTCGCCTTGGAAATCTAAACCCGAAGGCTTCAAAGTGGCCTGACCCCACTAAAAATGTATGTTCCAGATTGAAATTAATATATCTCCAGATCCTCTCCAGGAATCTTGGTGAAACTCTCGCGGTTTCTGCGGAGGCCTGTTTACTTTCGAATGCAATCACAAGGTTCAACCTCGTTACGTCCGAATGATGAACTCGACGACCCGATAGGGGTACGCCCCACCTAAAAATTGAAATGTTTATAAGTGAGAATTCTTTCCGGGAATCTCGTTGATTTTTACAGTATAAACAGAGGCCCGCCAGGCCTCCCACTTGAGTCAGTAAGCCCGGCAAAGCCGTGGCTCGGTCAAAAGTTACAACAAATTTAAACCCGAGCAGCGCAAAAGCCGCTCAGGTGTTTCGTTGAAATTATAGCTTTCGCCATAGCATATACAGTTTTACAGATAGATATTGATCTTGTTTCGCACATATTTTCCAAGTCTCTGAGTTACAGTTCAGCTTTCTCCCCTTGAGTGTAATCATCAGTGCAGCACGACTGCATCACAGTCGCGAAATTCTTATACGCTGCCACTGCAGCAGCAGTATCAAATTTACCAGAGTTGGTAAATTTCCCATCTAGTGGTAAAGTTTTGTAGGCACGAAATTGACGACGTCGCTAGACGCGATGTCGGGTCTATCGGGTCTCGGCCCGACCCCCCCGACCAATTTTGAGCCGACCCCCCGCCCCGGCCCAAAAAAAAAAAAAGGTGGGCAACCCCCACCACGAAATTTAGTAGAGAAAGGCTGGCAAAATAATGAGTTAGTAGGAAGCAAAGGTCCTCCCCAGCCCTAGCCGAATTATATCTAAAAATTCTGGGACGTAAGCTTCGAATTGAACGAAATAAAGACTCAAACCGAGTGCACTCCAAAGCACAAATTTGTTACGGTTGTCCAAACAACCGGGGCCTCCGTTTACCGTCTCGCTTCGTCGAGCAGAGGTTGCTCGAAATAAAAGTTGAATGTTAGTACCAAATCGAGCTCGTTTTTGAACGTTTTTAGTCAAATCAAGGTAGATCTTAGTAGCATTAAAGTAATGCCGATGGCCTGTGGGGCCTCGCCTTTAACATTACGCGTTTCGGTTAAAACCATAGGTACCGCCCGCATAGTAAACTGCATCTAAGTTAGTACTAGGGAAAGCACGAAATTTAACCCTGACCTTAGTCTACCGGGACCCGCAAGCTATTCGAAACGCAAGCCCGCCCAAATCGTTCCTTTTTCTGTCATCGTAACCCACGTTGGTGTATTTCAAATGTTCGTCTTTTGTAGTGACCTAGACCCAAGATCTGTTGTAATTAGGAATCCAATGCCGTCATGTTTGGGAAGTAGCTCTATAGGGAACGAGTGCATAAATTAGCCGGCATGCTAAGCGGTTTCGCTACAAATTTTATAGGGTCATTTTAAAATGTATGTATGTGTGCGAGTAGGACACTAAGCTAATGCCGCACCCGTAGGAAAGAATGTAGGAGTCGTACCGAGGAGAGTTGTATCACATTATCCTGACCTAACAAGTATTGTTGTCTCAATTGTTGTGCTATGATGTCATAGGTTAACCGCATCGCTACTAATTGTGAATCTAAATACCTGATCATTATGTACCATAGTTTGTGATTTGAATGAGCCAGATGAAGTCTCGCAAACGTCCCGTTGCACGCTCAACCCCGTACGCCCCGCCTCGTTTCCGCCTTTCGCTTACCCGAACCTATTGTTGTGTCGGAGTTCCCCTCCTGTTATCAAGCATAGTCCTAAGCAAATAGTTATTTCGATGGCGCCTTTATTATGTCGATAACTAACCACAGCATCTCTTGGTGCTGATTTTAATTTGCCCCACTATTGATTGTTCATGAGTACGGTAAGCGCAGCTGTCATGAGATAAGGCTTCACAGTATATGCCGTGTTTTGACTCAGCTGTGTGAGTTCAGTGAAAAAGGCGATGACCCCGCAACCCTCCCCAACCGAAGCTCGGCTCATTATGTATTAGCGTGCCATAATTGTGACAAAACACTTATTGTATCTGCCCGTACAATATGTATCTGTCTATGTACCCATAAGTATTTGTGCAGCTCATCAATAAACGCTCGCTGAAAATTCTAATTGTTCAAGTGTTTTGTTGACCCGTAGCAGCGATAGGAACAAAACGGGTTTGAAATCCGTCGCCCCGATCGACGACCCACGTTCAGGTTTGACACGCGCATCGAAGAAGCAAACCTGAGCGTGACTCGCCGATTACAATTAGTTTGTTTATTAACTAGTGTTGTTGTATAGGTACGACTGGTGCGACTCACAAATTAGAAAGAATTTTATAAACTCACGCTGAGCACCCAAAGTAGGGAACATAGACACGCGCGGATCCGACGTTAAACGTCTAGGGATTTGTCGGACCCTAGTGGGGGCCACTGGCTAAATTCAATAAAATAGCTCCTTTGATAAAACAGAAACTAACTTCGATCAAGCTTAAGCTTAGGTATTGGAAATTTTATACTTCCCGGTTCGAACATGGATAGGGAATAGTGGTACGGTCTCTTTGGCCTGTGAGCAGGTGACGGAGCCGACCTCCCTGGGGACCTCAAAGGTAGTACCTCGTAGACTACGTGCGCAACCCGTCCGGCAGGATCAGAACACATCCTGTGAAGCGCTCCTGCGGCTTGCTAAGCTCCGTCATTTCTTGGGCCTGACTCGCGTGGGAAGAGACATTCGAGTGATTGAAACCCATCAGGTCCGCCCTTGAAGTCACGATAGCCGGGGTCGTATGGGCATTGCGTCTGGGAAGTGCGCAGTGCAGCAGCGTCACGTCGATATTATTACACTAAGTAGCAAAATGCGGGGGGAAATGGGGTTACCTTAACTTTACTTCATCTGTCTCTCTAGATAGGGCGTTGGCATGTGTCGTGGTGCCCTTCATATGGGATCTCTGACTATTGTACCACCTTTTCTTGGATTAAGTAGGATACCAAAGTTGACACAAAACTAGTGCCAAAAAGTTATGTTATGATTTTTATTCTATAGTGGTCGTTGAGAAATTGTTGCGTTTCGAACGAACGTACATCGAACTGAAATCGAACGGAATTGATATATCCACGAGCGAGCAACACCTGGACAATCTTTTCGAACAGCTCTCGAACAAATTTAAAACAAGGCACGAAAAAATATCGAACATATAACGAAAAATTTCAATTATTTCAGACGAACAGCGCTCTTTCATATCAAGCGAGTGTTGTATGTTCAAATCAACTGAATTAGTTTTGTTTGTGTGAGACCTCTCATCTGCTTATTAACGTAGTGTCTTGTTTTCAGGTTGATATTGTGTTCGACATGGATGAATTCTTTTGGAACGGAGCCGCTGCGCTGGCCCAAAAATCTCGAGTTCCAATTCTTTTCACGTGTTCCGGTAAATGTGGTGTACTTATTTAAATTTGAGCAGTAAAACTTATGTTTCGGTGATCGTAAAAATATACCAAAACTTTAACAAACCTTGAGGATGTTTGACATAACTGCACTAAAATCGTATATTTAAAGTAAAATCTACTACGACCAGTAGTTGATATAGATTTCATAGTTTTTCTTTAGTTTTTGCGACTAACCTATTAATTCCGATTTTGTGAGTGTTACCGAATGACTGGCAATCGGTGCGGTCGCCTCGCAACGTTGAATAGTATGCTAAGATCATGGTTGTTACTGGTTGACAATCTGCTAAATTATTAGTGTAATGTAGCTAGAAATCTGAATATTGTTCTCACGAATTTTTGTAAAACCCTATAGTAAATGATGTCGCGGCGGCTCTCTACATTCATTTTGTGGTTACCGTTTTTAATTTTTGGTATTCTATGCTTGATTTACCTGAAAATATGCCAACGCAGCGATGTAATCATGTTTCTGCCGGACTGAAACTCAAAATTGTGGAATCGACATAGTCCGGAGAGCTCCTGTTATGGGGCTGTTGCCAAATGAAGTTATTGACTTGTTATTACATCGGTGCGAAAAAACTGTTTTTACTATAATAACAGTAATAAAAACATTGTATCTAAATAATTATTGCTTTGTAAATATAACGACTTATATAAACAAAATTTTGTGCGATACTATTTTATTAAGTCGGAAAGTTGGTGTTTTAATATTTTAGATCCTTGTTGTTTTACCGTTGCTTATATTTACCTGTTTCCAGATAGATTTAAACTTGACCCGAATATCTTTCCTCATCGCTACGAAGAATGTATTCTTGAAGCTCCGAGTGCGGTATGGAACATCATAACATTGTTTATTTTATCATCTCGTAGTGTTTTACCATGTCTGCTTTGCGTATTATACATCAAGTCGGTGGACCGGCGCAGTTATGCGCGACTAAACCTATTATAACCCACCACCACCCATCTTATTTTGTAATTATGATGTACAAAAATTGTTCGGGAAACCTTGTTGGTCACTTTCAATTCGACAAAAACTGTTCATGAGCACACTGTTCGTCGATCGAAATCTACCCATTCTAAGTTCGCTAAAATTCAAGTGCAATTTTCGAAATTTTGATAACAAAAATTTATCGGGTTTGAATAATTAAGCTGGTTTTGTTCACGAGAACCAAAAGCTTAACTATACGTTGTATTGGATAATGACGTCAGTATTACATTAAATCTTCTCACAAATACTTAAAAACCTGTATCGATAACTTTATACATATTATGGAAACGAATTACAGCAATTTGAAAATAACCAGTATGGCGTTCGTGCGCAAGTTATAATTTCTGAGCAGTTTATTTCATTTTGCTGAATTTCGGTTAGCGAAAAACAGGACGAAATTCATCATTTCTGGCAACGTTTGTGATTCGACATCGGTTGTTACAAAATGTGATGGTTGGTGGGTCATGTTAAGTTTCTGTTGACGACATTTTCTCGAGCCTATAATTCCTTTCCAAGATCATATCGGGGCTGTGATATTGGATTTAATGAATTCCCATAATATTCTTCATTTTGATTTGTGCAAAATCGATAACTCTTGCTAAATGCGATAATCAAAAATATTCTGCGGGAGCAGGTAAATGTTATGGTCGGTATTCTGCTTTAAATTCATTGTAACAACTGTCGCTTCTTGTTTTACACTATGTTTTCTTTTGGAAAGTCGCCATCTATACATATTTCTTTTATCATGCATTTGATTAATAATTAGTGGTCGTGAGGCGCATTTGTCACGGTCATGAGGGCATGTGTTCGAGCCCTCCTGTGCGCATTATCTTCTTGGCCACGTTTCTTCAGGTCACCCACTTGTAACATGTTTACGAAATTGATCTGAAAGCAAAAGAAGTTTCCATGTCGGAACTGTATCACTTCACGGCTTGTGCTTCGACGACTCTGTCCACTATTGCAACGAAACTGGAGATCAACAGTCGTACCCCAAGTATAAGTTGGGGACTCTAATACCTCTGTAATAGATTAATAATAATTATCAAAAAGACCTACATGTTGCCGAAGACGAGATATTTTCCCCACAGGTTTTGAAAGTGTTAAAAGTTGTGCAGTAACAGTTGTTTGATTTAGATGTAAACTTTGTTACTTTTCGCTTTTATTTGCAAAATGCGCAATTCTTGTCGAAGCATTGTACTGTAATAGGAGGATAATGTCAAGGATTGCAGTATAGTAGAACTTGTGAGTGCATAATCAAGACATGTGGTAATTTACAGTTTATTTGCTAACAAAAATAATAAGATTTTACTATAGTCCTAGATAAAGGTTCTTTGATTGTTTAGTCCATTAGCGTGTCAGTAAATCCTGCACTAATCTTTTAATGCCCGGATCTATATATTTCATGATTGTTAACATTATTAGAATCGTTCAGCCACGAACAAAAGTAAGTGTAAACGTGAACGGACGCAACTTTGCTTGAACTTGGATGAAGTATTGCGTATGTTTTTGCTCACTTACTATTGTCTATGACTGTTATTGGATTGCGATGTACGATTGCTGTTGCCGCAGTAGTACATATGCTATGTAATGAAGGGTTACTTATGAGCTGTTGCTTGTTGTGTACTGCTAAACATTAAACTATGATTTGTATACAATTGCTGTCCGCAACTTGCTAAAAGAATTCTTCAATGGAGTCATGTTAAATAAATTAACAATAATTGTTTTGTTTAACAATAAATTATTTTGTTCGATGTTCGTTCCATGATGGAGTGTCGTCTCTGGCCTGGGCCGTAAGTATAAAGTATTGTTATTGTAGATAACATCCCATGAGCGAATCTTTTTTGTTGCAGGATATGCTATCGTATCATTTGGTCACTGCATTGCTCGCTTGGCGTTCGGTATTCGTTTCGAGGAAAAGTATGCTTCAACTGATATCCGCGTGTCAAGCCGACACGCGTCAATGTCTCAATGTGCTCCAGTACTGGATTCTTTCGTCTCAACTTATCGACAGCTCCAAATCGCACATCCGATGTTGTGGAAAAGCTGTACCCGCTAGCGTCGTGCCTCCACATTTAATATCTGATTTAGAGAGCAACAAAGTACTAGGCTTGTTTTATTTAGCTTTATATTGTTGTTTAGTTCTTCGCCAGAAGTTTTACATTTTATGCTAGCGGGCGACGCGCTACGGATTTCAAGGCCGGAATAACTTAACAAATCAGATTTTAGAACAAATAACGATCGGGCGAATCCCGAGGAAATGACAGCTATTTTTGACGAATACTTTAATAATCACGAGTTATGCGTCCTCAATTTTGCTACGAACTGTGCGATTTCTGATGGTAACTATTTACACCGACAACTATTTTGTAATATTTAGTTAGCAAGCGTTGATGTTATAATGTTTTATGATAAAATGGAAAATTATAGTATATTATATGATCGTATAGACAGAATATTTTAGAAGTGAAGGACGCCGATAGTGTCCAAAAACGTTTGTGAATACTGTGCAAACTGTGCTATGCTTTTAAACTGAATGTATCAGACGAAAAGTCCGAGCATTATTTCCAATATGCGCCCAGGTATGTTCACATATCCGTGTCTACTTGCACTTTCTTTGCCTTTTTGTTTTTGGTATTGCTAGTTTTATTTGACTTATAGACACACATAACTTCGGGTATTCCGTATCTTCCATCACTGAATACGTTCCCTAACAGCACCCGTCGAAACCACGACATAACTTCAAGCGAAAATTGTTCCTTGCACATTCAGCAACTCGAAACGGCCAGTTACGCTGATTGTTTTTACGAACGCTCACGAAACGATCCCGAATATCGCTATCCTGGATTGCGATCTGCCGAGGTGCCTAATGTATCTGACTCTTCATTTACCGCCCGCAAGCGTGTTGTTACATGGGATCAGCAAAGGAGGAAGCAATTTAGCCGCGAGATAGCAGAGGAGTTAATGTCAATTTCAAAATGGGAGAGGTTAGCGTTCTTTTAATCCAGCTCATATAGTTGTATTATTTGAATGCATATTGGTTGCTTACACAAGTTGTGGAAACGCAAAAAATATAAACTATATGGCTGCAATAAATTGAAGCAGCAAAATTTTTCATTCAGATTCAATGAAGCTTGTACAAAAACCACGATCTTTCATTAAGCAATAAATAAATCCTTTCACAGTTGTATTTAATCTAGCACCATTTCGCTCATATATAATGTGGCCAAAGCTCAATAATTTAATGTTACCGGTTTTCTGCTGCTGTAGCTCGTGAACAATAAGTTATTAGTAGCTGACGACTTCTTGCGCCAATGTTATCGTGGGCAACTAATAATTTATACCGTACTATATCAAAAGGTTTACTAGCAACAGAAGTCCAGACCATTATTGTTAAATCACTAAGTCTGAGCTAAGGTTCGGTCCTTTTTAAAACTTGTACGGTAAGTAACCCTGTCTAAGTTAGTATAATTACACTAGCAGTAACCGTAGCCCAGCAGCTTTCACCGAACCTCTATACTAAAGTTTGTCTTCTCTAACGGTATTTTTCTAGTGTCCTGGACTGCGAAATTGTGCTAGCATGAATCGCGTTCGATAACAGCCACTATATCGGCTAAAAATAAATGCAACATATCGAAATTTTGTTTAATCGCAATCGATTGAAATTTCATTCAATCAAAATTTTACAAGTATGTTTGAAAGTTATTCTTACTTGCTAAAAATCGATCAGAAGTCCTTTAGTCGTAATCGACCGGCATTCCGGTCGATTGTTTTCGAATAATTCTAGCCGTGACTGCATATTTTTTGTTTATTATCTTTTTTCAGCATTCTGTCTAATGGTAATTATTCGATACTTCGCGAGCAGACAGTGGCTGATTCGATTGATTCTTTATGTCCTCGTAACAGTATTTGCTCGTTTACAGTTGATATTCTTCCGTACATCTACACGATTGGTCATGCGCAAAATCTTGAGCGGGCTCTAAGTTCCAAACGAAGGTAAATTTATCTTTTTTAGACAAATTTGTTCATTTTGCGGTCACCTGTCATGGCGTCATACTTTGAAACTAATGTAGTGTCAATGTGTGTATTGAATCGTAGACAACATAACTGTTGTGTCGACATGCTCCTTTGCGTTATGTTTTATTTCGTTATGCGCTGTAAAATTACAAATTCTATCAATTATTGAGTTGTACTGGTGTTTGCTGGCTTTGAATTTACCTATCCTTGTAAAAACCAAATCTGACGACTGCAACGAGCAAAAAGACGCGATGGGACAAAATAAGTTTTCGACAAAAACAAAACCATCTCAATCTTGGTCTATAATGAACTATAATCTTTTGTTTGAAAGCAATTGGTAATAACCCCGGTTTTAGTTTGCTAGACAAACAAGAATATACCTTTAACCGAACAATCACTTAATCAAAAAGCAAAAGAAACATCATCAAGTGCGTTCAATATATATCGTCATTACATGAATCTGAACCAAATTTTCAATCTATTCATCCAACTCCATCTCAACACTTTTTTCCATTCTTCCTCCAACGCTGACGAATTCGTATACTGTTGCTAATAGCTATCTGATTTGCATCAATCTTATTGACACTCCCGACACGAGTGTGCCCAGAAAATGTTTTTTTATAAATGAAAGGTGTGAAATACACACAAAATTTACTATCACAAGGTTATCAGTCAGAATTGTCAATTCATTACGTGAGTTCGAAAAACCCTATTCCGAATGGTCAAAATTTTGATTGTAGGCAACATGTGAAACTCACATGAAATCCGTTCGGACCGTATTAGCTCGACCATCCTTCGAAACGAAGTTGTGATGCTGACACCGTCATACCGCATCAGGTGCTGATGTCAAATTCCGGAAATTGTGAAGAGTTTATATGTGTGAAACGCAAACAAAATTTTAATTGCCGCCACTATTGTTTCTAGTAATTGTATGTAACCATCAGTCGTGTGATCCGCACACGAAATACGGAAGCTCGATTTGCGACCACGAGTCTCATATTTTAAAATTTGAAATGAATCATAGTCGTGTGAATACACGCGGAAATTAACTGTCCTTTTGCACACAATGTCGGAAGACATTAATGATGCGAAATACACATCAGACTTCTGTTAATGATGTTTGTGTAATCAATGCTGGAAGGGGGCGACAAGTTGACCATTCCGATCTCGTTTCAAGGTACGGCAACTACTTCCAAACGTGAACTCGATGAATTTAATCGCCGGTTCCATGTCCGACCACGCATTAACGACCAACTGGACGCCCGTATGAGTTAAGTGAAATCGGTCATAATCGAACACCAACCGATTCTGCTCCCCGTGTTGACCCACGAAGGGAGATTTAGGCATTGTGGTCCAATACCCGGAATTGCTGTAGCTTGTTTTTCAATCCAATCCGAAAAAATGTCGATTTGGGAAACTTCTGGGTGTGGCACCGGTAGGCTTATGATGATTCGAGGTTTCGGCTCACGTTGAGTGATATCGCGCAAAAATTTCGCTAACTTATTCCACGACTGCTGTTGCTGGTTGATGCCCTTTTGAGCATCATTTATTCCACAGCAAATGATAACAAACCGAAACTGGTGTGGCTGAATCCGTAGGCTTTCCACCGAATTTGGAATATCGCCAAACAGACCACCGGACAATGATACAGCGCGACCACCACCTGTTATAAACGATACATTCCGCGCCATGCTATCCCCCAAAACTAAGGCAGATAAATACTGCGGATTTGATGACAGGTTGTTGTTGATGTATCGAACGGGACTTCCAAGCAACGGAGTGTAACAATCAGCTAGGAAACGAGGGATCAAATCTGACAAACACTCCCCGAATAAGTTTGCACCTATGAAATTGTCGCATGGGAATTTCGTAGCTCTGAGACCCGTTGTCCAGAATGTGTCACTGCATGATATTGATAGTTGGAATTCCAAGTCGAATGATGCTTCAGTGTTATTAATTACTGATGCAAATGCTGCCCGGAAACTGCTTTGCGGTTGTTGAAGTTGATTTAGTAGCACATCGAAATAAACGTATTTGGCGCGAAATATCCACTCGGGATGGATACTTGCTTGGCTATAAATCACCCAACGCTTAATTTGAGACGGATTGCGCTGCAATAGGTTGTCCCTCTGCAACTGATTGGCAATATCGTGGTTGCCGCATTGACGCAATGTGGCATACCATCGTGCCATCTCAATTGATGACATATTGAGGCCATTGTACCGCAACGGTGGATCGTGTTTAAAGAGATGGGACAGCGGATGAGTTGTGTTGATTACGACTTGCATTTTTCTTTCCTGCAATATTCACCGATCAGTAAAGCAAAACCTGCTTAAAACTGCCGTATTCAATGATATACACCTTTAAACTACGCACAATGAGTTAATTTAGAGTTTCAACATAAATTTCGCCAATCCCATACAATTGTAGGTGCATAACGGATAAGGGGGCGAAATACACCCTAAATTCATTATTTATACGCTAAATCAACTTTAAATTGCCTCATATTTATATTGTTTCTGCAACCGCATCAAAATTACAATCAAACTTTCACGACAAATATTATTTAGAGTGCTCCGCACAATACGCGAAGAAAATTACGCTAATATTCTAATGTGTCTTTACTGTAAATGTTGAGCGTTGAAACGTTAGTATTGTATCGAACTGGTCTCAGAATCGGAAGATACGTTACCGCTCTGATAGTTTGGTTCGAGTTGCTTTTGGGCTGGCACGGAAGAAGCCTTGCGATTCCGTTTCCGATAAACATCGGTTTGTAGTGGAACATTGGCGATGTCGTTCATTGGCAATTCATTTGCACTCAATTCGATTGGATATAGAAGTCGGATCGGGCGTGATACCGTTTTCTTGTTTGGTAGTTGTACAATTGCTGCTCTGACTTGATTGTCTTTGCTTGCTATCAACCCTTTGATCTTTCCGATTTTCCACCGGTTTCTAGGTAAGTTGTCGCGAATCAGGACAATCGAGCCGACAGTTGGTGTAATATCGCATGAATTACGTTGTTTCATTTCTCTAAAGCTGGTTCGAAGACTTGCCAGGTAATTTGACCACCAGGATAGCCAAAATTTGTCCAAAATATTTTGCGATCGGCGCCACAATAAAATTAGGTCGTGCGATTTAGTAGTTTTTAGTTGATATTCACCTTCATTTGATCCAAATGAAGGTAACTGAATGTGGTTAGATCGCAGGAAGTGTGCAGGGGTCAGTTGAGGTTCCGATAAATCAGTTTCGTTGTAGACTAGCGGTCTCGAGTTAATAATGGAGGCGATTTCATAGACTACCGTTTGAAGTTCAGTCAGACAAACAACCCGTACATTGAGGGTTTTCTTCAGTGATTGCTTTACAACGCCAACGAGTCTCTCGTAGAAACCTCCCATCCACGGAGCGTACTCCGTTATATATTTCCAGTGAATACCGCGGGTGGACAAATGTTGTTGTACAGAAGTGTCGGTCACAACATCGTACCAAGCTTTTCGAAGAAAAACATCGGCGGTTTTGAAATATTTTGCATTATCTGTTATGAGTAAATCAGGTTTACCCTGTATGGAACAGAACCGTCGAAAGGAAAGAAGAAACTCATCCGTTGACATTGCCTGTACAACTTCCAAGTGTACAGCCCTTACCACCGCGCAAGTATACAGGCATATCCAAACCTTCACCCTTTCCGAATTTTAGTACTGATAATAAGTGGGCCCATATAATCAATCCCAACGGTTGAAAATGGTCGTTGTCTCGTCACCCGACATGCCGGAAGATTTGGTTGTTGCGGAATTTTGAAAGCTCCTCTTTGTATTCTCCGACAGTATTGACAATTTCGTAAAATCCGCTTTACTTGTGGCCGTCCATGAATTACCCAATATTGCTCACGAATCTGCGCAAGAGTATGAGCAATCCCTGAATGCATCAATCGTTCATGACAATCGCGAATAACCAAGTCTGTGTATGGATGATTCTTGGGAAGTAAAATAGGACATTTGGCTTCTTCGCTGAGGTCCGAGTCCCGAAGGCGCCCGCCACATCTAATCGTTCCTTCCTTATCTATGAACAGGCCCAATTGTTTGATCAGTGCAACGGCGGATGATTTTCTTTCTGTTTTCAAGAATATCGCTGAAAAAACTTTCACGCTGTACCCTTTGGTCCCACCACCTGCAACCGCTAGCAATCTCATCAGTGTTCAATTCTCCAGAATGCGCACGTTCTCGAGCATTGTCGATGAATCGTCTCACCCACGCGGTCACTCGAAGTAATTTTATTCGTTTGGAGTACTTGTAAACATTGAATGGCTCCATCGTCATATCAGATGTCACCAAAGCAGCGTCAGCTGTCGATCTTTGCACATGATCCACTGCTATAATGTCATCTGATAGACTTTGTTTGGCATCAATATCCTGTGGCCATTTAGAAACTGGTTGCCGCAGCCATAATGGGCCCTTCCACCATAAGTCAGAAGCGAGCAGAGTTTGAAGTGAACAACCACGTGAAGATAGGTCGGCTGGGTTGGAATTTGTCGGTACAAAACGGAATTGGATCCCTTTGGCAGAATTAATGTCCCGAACGCGGTTCCGGATGAAGATTGGTTTTACCGAATCACTTCGGATCCAATGTAAAACGCACTGGGAATCTGACCACATGTATTTAGCCGTGATTTTTACTCGCAATTGTCTTTCGACAAATAGCAGCAAGCGAGTCCCAATTACCGTTGCCATTAGTTCTAAACGAGGTATAGTAACATTTTTCAACGGAGCAACTCGCGATTTTGCGAAAATTAACTGAACCGAATGGTGGTCCGAAGAACATATCTTCAGATAAACAATGGCGGAATAAGCCTTTCCTGATGCATCCCCAAAGCAATGCAATTCAAGTTCGTCTGCATCTGTTATGCCGTATGGTTTTATACACCGCGGTAACGAATGCTTTGTGATGTCCTTCAAGTTGTCCCAACAATCATTCCATTGCTGCACCATTTCATCAGGAAGTTTGTCATCCCATCCAAAGTGGCTTTTCCATAATGATTGAATCAACATTTTGCTCGTGATCGTAACTGCTGAATACCACCCACAGGGATCGAATATTTTGGCCAGATACTTTAACATTAATCGTTTGGTATTAACAGATGTTTTAGCAATTTTGAATGAAGGACACGCCAACGTGTCGTTTGTTGTATTCCACAACAATCCGAGAACCTTAGTTATCTCTGTTTGGCCGCGATCTTTTTCATCTATTGATTTTGCAAACTCGGTGTTGTTCGTGAACCACTCTCTGAGGTTCATAGAAGCATCAGAGAAAATCCTTTTCGCTCCGAAATAGAACCTGTTCGCTTCTTCTACAGACTGCATACCCACAATCACATTATCCACGTAAATATTCCCAGTGATTTGAGAAGCTACTGGATTTGAAGAATTTTTGAGATGCCACTGAATAACCGCACCGAGAGCAAAGGGACTTGCGATAGTGCCGAATGGAACTAGTGTAAATCTGTATTCGATCAAATTTTTAGGATCTAACGGAGCTGGACCATAGAAATCTAGTGACATCCCGCGAACCAGGCTGCAGACCGACCTGCAAAAAGGCCTTTTCAATATCGCTTGTGATGGCAATTTTAGCCAAACGAAATCTCATCAGGAGTCCACATAAATCGTCTAACATGACCGGACCTCGATGTAGGCATTCGTTTAAACTGTAATCCGATTTTTTAATTTTAGCAGCAGCGTCGTATACGATTCTCAACTTTGTTGTTGACTTGCCGGGTCTGATAACGCAGTGGTGAGGCATATAGTGAACGGGTCCATCCGCTAGTCCCTTTGGAACTCGTTCTATGATTCCGTTTTGTTCTTGCTCTTTAATCGTTTGATCATACTTTTCGAAGGTATCATCGTCAATACGTTTCAGAAGTGACGTCAAGCGGCCGCCGTCAAGCGAACGATTTCGCAGCGGTATCGGAGCTTCTTTTTTATAAGACCAGGTGACATGGTAGCGACCCGATTCAAATTTTACCGTTTTCTCAAAATTCTTCATAGCAGCATCATCGTCCTGTTGCAAAGAATCTTTTATGCCTACGTCTTCAAGCGTCCAAAATTTTTCTATATCGATTGTAGAATTGAACGCCTCACTTCTATGATGACAAAACATGGCGCTGACTTTGTCTGCAGAACTAACTTCCGACTGGATTCGACCCGTGGCGATGGATCCGAAGACTGATGACAAGAATGCCAGTCCATCGCCAGATTGTATACGATTTGTACCAATGAATTCGTAGTAGTAGTCAGCCCCGATGAGAATGTCTACAGTCACTGACTGTATTGTTTGGAATAATGGTTCCGCAAGTAGCAATTGCTTTACTATTTGGATGTTTGGTTGGGTTGATAGGATACCGTTGAATTGGTTGGACATGTGATGTTTGCGATTACTTTGGCGATGATGGTTTTTGAGTTGCCGTTTGGAAGAAGCACATTCTAGTGTCAGAGAAACCAGCAGTGCTAATAATCTCGGTACCCTTAGATATCGCGCCTATTTTCTTTGCTAGAGTCGCTGAAATAAAGGTACGCGAGCTACCCGTATCGAATAGTATCCTTGCTTCTGACCTTGACGAACAATGTTTTCCTTCAACAGTTGCGAGTGCCGTCTGAAGGATAGCAGTTTCGCCATGAGCTAGTAGACTGGAATTAATATTTTGGATACTATTCGTAATTGGGTCTACATTTGTTGTGACGGTAGTATTGGTTTCGTGTGTCGTGCTACCAAACTTTGTGGGACACAATGACCGATGGTGAGAAGTGCGCTTGCAATACGCACACGGGTGTATGTTGGAGCAATTCTTCACCATGTGGGTTGTACTAAGGCAAATATAGCATCGACCACGAATACGTTCCTTTCGCGCCTTCAGAGTTGAATAACTGGCGCATTGGTCCGTGAAATGTTCTTTGCCGCAAAAACTACACTTCGGTTTAGGACGTTGTTGTTTGTGGCTGTTAGAACTTGCATTTGTCGCAATGTGATTCGAAGCTGAGCTTGACGTACTAGTCAAAAGCGATGCTGAACCACCCGATAAAACTCCGTGTTTTGTTTTATGGAAGCTCCCGAAACGTTTGGATTTTTCACGGCTTGAACTACGTTTTTCATGCGATGAATTAGAAATAACGGTCCGATTGCTCATCTCTCGAGCACGTATTTCATCACTGAGTAACTCACGCAGGTTTTGTAACGTCCAAGCTTTATCGCCGTTACGTCTGTGGATTTCCATCTTGACGTAGGTCGGTAATTTTGAGAGAATAATAGGGGTGAAAACTTGCCCAAACATTTCTTCCTCCAGACCAAGCGCGATCAAGCTGCGAATATGCCGTTCGCAATCATCATGTATTGTTTGTAACTGTCCAATATCGTGATTGGCAACTGGAAGAGCAAGCATTGCTTCCAGATGAGAACAAATGGCAAGTTGTTTGTTGCCAAAACGATTTTTAAGGACGTCAACAACCGTTGCATAATTTTCCGATGTCAATCGGTAGCCATCAATTACCCGTAATGTTTCACCCGATAAAAAGCTTCGTAGGTACTTGAATTTATCAACGTCGGAAAGCTATCTGTTATCATGAATAGTTGAAACGTAGCCATCCCAGAATTCCTGAAACTTCAGTGGATCTCCGTTGAATTTTGCCATTTGTAGTTTTGGTAGCTGAACAACGCACGACTGTTGAGTAGCTGACAAATTGTGAAGGGCAGATGGCATCGCTGGTGGTGTGTCAGGCTGCAGCAACGATCTACGGTACGATGAGATTTTTACATTGTTTTTTGTAATACAGTCCAGGATCATTTCATCAATCTCTGTTGCGGTATTTATTTCCGACTTCGTTTGATCTTCATCTGTCGTACCTACTAGAATTTCGTTGCTCAAATCTGCTAGCCGCGCCCGGTAATCCGTCAATTTTGCAAGCGAAGCTTCAGCCGACTCTATGGCTGCACCGTTCGTTAGGGCTGCGGTAGTGTTGAGTTTTCAATTTCCTTCTTGCAGTTAAGATGTAGTGCGTTGCGTCGAAGTTTGGCTGTCTTCACTGTTTTGTCCGTCATTGTGTATCGATGTTGTAGTGTAGATAGAAATTCAGTAATCGTTCGTAATTATCGTCAAACAGTAGCTATAGACGGTATACGAACAACGGTTGTTAAGAATTAACCTGATTTGTCCGCAAAACCTACGGAAATTATACATATTAACGCGACCTCAATGCTATGGTGTTGCAGTTGATGTTGTTTGGAGTTATATGGTTTTCCGCGTAACTGATAAATAAGTGTTTCGCAACCTTCTACATATTACAAGACAACACAATTGTTCGCGAATATGCCGCACATTTGTGTTTCGCATACCTGTGAAATCTACATGATATTACCGCCATTTTTTTGCAAACCGCAACTTAATATTAATTTAGTGTTTGTTTAGCTAATCCGACCGAACGTTTGTCTCGATATCGCAAAACCTGCGATAAATTGGACGCTGTTTGTCTCGATATCGCAAAACCTGCGATAAATTGGACGCTGAAGTCTATCCAATTTAGCTACCAAAAATGGCATCCACATATAAATCATAAACCTGCCATAACATGTGATTTCAGAAGTACCAATATGTAGAAATCAATTAACTAAAGTTTTTAATAGTTTCCAATACAGTCAAGTCAAATTTCCTGACGAAAAGGTTATTTAATTATTAGCCAATTAAATCGCAATCCCAACGATCAAAAAGAGTTCATTACAGCAAATAAATGTCACATTCTTGCAATTATTGATATTGTTATATCCGTAAAGCATACGGAAAGCAGTTATTGTAACAACCTCTCACCTTACAAATCACCGATTGGGTCCACTGGTTCGAAACGGAAGGACCATGAACTGTAATCTTTGTTTGAAAGCAATTGGTAATAACCCCGGTTTTAGTTTGCTAGACAAACAACAATATACCTTTAACCGAACAATCACTTAATCGAAAAGCAAAAAAAACATCATCAAGTGCGCTCAATATATATCGTCATCACATGAATCTGATCTAAATTTTTGCATTCTTCCTCCAACGCTGAAGAAAGCTGACAAATTTGTATACTGTTGCTAATAGCTATCTGATATGCATCAATCTTATTGACACATAGGTTAAGGGGTTATTTCCATTTATGTAAAATCGTGATTTTAAGGCTGAACCTAAGCCTTAATCTAAGTCTAAGTCCTTAGCCAGTGGACCGAATGAGCTGATTTTTGCACCATTCGACTGAGCTCGTCAATGCGATATTATACATTTATCCAGAAAATTCTTTGGGTACGGAACAACCGACCTTTGGAAACCGAAAAAATGAATAAATTTTTGTCCTAAAAATGGCCAAAATATTATTTTCTGAACCAGGATGCCGGGTGAGTCGAATGGTAATAAAGTTATCGGTGTGTATGCAAAATTGATCAATTTCGGGTTGGCAGGGGCTAACCGAATAGGCCCCATAACTTTTCTACCTATGCGCTACTGCTGATGGACTGCTACAGGAGAAGTTGGTAAGTACCGGTGGCCAACCTGACTAGCGTATACGCAATAGACTTTACGGTAATAACTCAACAAATGCTTATTTTTGCAATGAAATATTAAAATCATTTCAACACTATGTGATTACTGATTTGATGACAGTGCTTGTAGAGATATATATGTAATTGGTTAATTTAATAGGGAAACAAACAACACGACAGATATTAGAAAAAGTGCCACCATACTACAGTGACCCAGAATTGAATAATTTACATTGCCAATCATCGTTATTTTATAGTAATTTTAGGATTATATACAGTTGTATAAGGTCTGTTGTCTATACTACTGTTGTTAAAAACAGCGAAAACAGCGCAATTTTTACCCTCTGTCTAATATGTTCGAATGAATCGAATGCATCATTTACAATAAGAAGCGTGCGCATGGTCCTAATTATGTCACGCGTTCAAATAGGCTAGCTAGTATGTCACGCATACAGTCCAGCTGGACTATTAAAATTTCGAATAGCCGAGCTAGGCTATGCATTTGTAATCCGGAGTTGAGCCGGACTGTACTTTTGTCAAGAAGCGTTCAGCTGAGCCCTATCACTTAAGCCAGAGACTATTTAGTCCGAGAACATTACGTTTTACTATACGTATCTAAATAATACCCCAAAAGCGGAATACAGCTTTAAACGTTAATTATATATATTAGAACAAATATATAACTTAGAATTAGGGTGAAAATACTATAGAAAAAATGCTGTTACACTAAGCACATTACTAAATATAATTTCTCAATTGACAGTTCAGCCGGACGCTCCGTTTGTGATGCACAGCTTACCCAGGCTCCCTGTTTGTAACATTAAGACTAGCTAAGCTATAAAAATGTACCATAGTAGTCTAGCTAAGCTATAGTGCACCCGAACTAGTTGAGTTGGACCCGTGACATAATTTGGCCCTGGCGCACTCGTCTTACCGTAAATGATGCATAATGCATCTAATGCAAAAGCATCCACATTATCTATTTTGGATTGCTTTCTATTTTAAACGATACCTTCACCCACTTCAATTTACAACTGAAAGGATTATCTGATTATTTAATAGCAGTATTTTTTAATAATATGGCGATATCAATAAGCGTTGCTGCCAACTAATCTGTAATCGGTGATTTTATTGATCGGTGTTTCAAAGTTTACAATGCATATTACGTACAGAACCATTTTCAGGCATTTCCTTAGTAATTGCAAATGTAACACTGGTTTGCTAATAAGTCAATTATATAACAAACTTTTTGGTAAACAAAATGATAAATTATTCTTCGACGCTCGAGTGGGTCGAACTCGATTCGAATCATCGTGGTGGGACGTCTTTGACGGACGATGGCAATTCGACAAGTTCGTCCCTTGAGTGGGTTGAATTCGGCGGGAAGCGTCTTAGTGGCACGTCTTTGACGGGCGACGACAGATCGACAACGCTAGAATTGTTGCTTCATGCATGTTTCGTTTTCAATATCTACTATATGCCGTTGATTATTGCAATCGGACTCGTCGGAAACGTTCTCTCGATCATCGTATTTCTTTCAAGCAATCTGCGGTTGATCCCATCGAGTCATCATTTGACATCTTTAGCATTTTCGGATTCTGGTGTATTGATTGCAATCGCGTTCCAACGATTCGAAATCGGACTCCGCAATCCGTTGCCGATGTATTGTAAAGCATACATGTACGGATATTATGTGTGTAGCTTTTTGTCCGTTTGGTAAGTGTATTTAGTTCCTATATTTTATTTCATTGTCACAGCCCAGAAGCTGCGACATTATTTCCAGTTTTTATTAAGCTGTAGCATAAGTGCACTCTTGTGCGCGTCGCCAACATAATTTTACTGTATATAGTACGTATAGCGATCGTTTTACGTACAATCGCTGTCATCTGCTCACCTAATATAACGGTTCACGGGAAACGCCACGGATATGTGATACTGTAAAAAAACGCAAAGTTTAGCAGTGAAATTTTAATAACACTGATAACAAAAGTATCGACGTTTCGACGATTGAGTGCCTTGAATTGTAATTACTTTGTTTAGGTGTCATAAGTCGGAAATGCATAGTTTTGGACTTACAATAAAGTTCAGTGCGTTTAGTTTTGTTATTCTGAGTATTAATATGTAACAACCCTTTGCTAAAGCAATTATTGTTCCTCTCGACTTGCGGAACACATTAGGTGATAGTAGGGCATTTTAGGCTTCAGATATAATGTTTGGTGTGTGTCAGCGAAATTTTACTGCGTTATTGTTTTTCTCGTTTTATGCCGTTGTATTGAATTGAGCTGCCCCTTGTGAAAGACTTGTCCTGTATGTTTGTCATATAAAACCTTAAAGTTCCTTGACGAATCGACTAATGTCTAGCATTTCCCATTCTGACAACAAAATGTCATTACGTTAAGTGAAACCTTCATTTTTAACCATGGTAATTCATATTGAGTTTATTGTACCCATAAGATGCCTGGATTTTTCTGCAATAACTTATAAGCAAGGCTTAAGCAGGTAAATATATCACTAATTATGACTGGCTGGTGAAATAAACAAACGAACAAACCACTGTACACTGTCAACAAATTTTTCGCCATCGATACTTGTCACCCACTTCAAAGGGTGCCGCCTGCATGATATAAGTCATATCACTCCCTGTACAATCGAAAGCAGATGACAAGTATCTTGTCACTCTGTTTGCTAGGCGATATGACATATATCGCCCTAGGGCGAGGCACTTGTCATTGTGAAACAGTGCTATAGAAGAAAAATATCACATTCGCCAACTCCTCGGTAATAACATAGCACTCGGCCTCCGGCCTCGTGCAATATTATTACCTCGGAAATATATCAAATGTGATATATTTCTCTTATAGCACTGTTTCACAATGATGACAAGTAACTCGCCCTAGGGTGATATATGTCATATCGCCTAGCAAACAGAGTGACAAAGTATTCATATGACATGAGTGTGATTGCGGTGGACGTTTCAAGTAGGCTAGAAGTCCATCTTGCTTAATTGGCATTGTAATATTTAGGCTTTCGGACAACACAGCTGGTTTGTATATTTTATTTTTGGCTTGTAAAGTTGACTTGGCTTGTAATCTTGACAAAGTTCGAAATGTGTTTGAGCATTAATATTTTGGACACATAATTAAGTCTTTTGTTGATAGAAACGCTGTACATCGGACTGATGCACACTTGCAATCTCATTGCGCATCTTATGGACCCTATGGTTTTCAGTTAGACTGGCACATGGACTGATCTAGCTTTGGCCTCATGGAAAACCCATATGGACGGCTTGTCAAAATTGTTAGCCACAAAAGGCAAATATTCACAAACAAAGCGCAGCATAACAATTTTCTGAAAATAGTTCAGCAAAGTCCTAATTTGATTTAGACGAAGTGCAGCGGTGGCAGTACCGTCGCCAGTAGTTGGTCTCATCGCAACGGCACGGTATTATCGTTTTCTACTAACATTAGTGTATAGGTCATAAGGCTTAAAGTATCGGTTTAAGTTATGTACCCATGGACCCAAAATCGATATTTCTTCAACGATTGGATGTCAGGAATATAATTTTATAAATGCACAAACCCATTTTTTGCATTTCGTCCTAAAATTTGCCATTTAATAAACCATTTCCGGTCCTTACGCATCAATATGATAAAAACATGCTTTTTGGCCAAAATAGTCAATCGGAAGAGGCGCAACAGCACAAGGCTTGGCTTGAAACAGTGACAATATAACATTGAAATTATCATCGTTTTACAATAAAATAGAGACCTAGAAAGTAAAAATCACGATTATGTTTAAATTTTTTAAGATGTAAAGTCTACTCAAAAACTGAAGCGGCATGACATCCAGGGCTCTCTACCGAGGACACCCTTTCACATATGTCAAACAGAGCTCGAGTTTGAAGCAACGCGAAAGGTAATAAACTCGGTAATATATTATTAAACATGCGATTACGATTTGCAGCAGTTGCGATTTGTATTTAGATTTATTTTGTACACTATTTAATGAAAATTTTGATTTGTAAATTATTTTTGTTTTTCAGGTTTGTCGTTACCTTCACATTTGAACGATTTGTGGTGGTATGCTTTCCGTTGAAACGACTTCATATATGTACAGTTCGCCGGGCACGAACCGTGATTTTGGTGATGGTGGGAATTGCGTGCCTTGTCAACGCAACACACTGGCTAACAGTGACTAGAGTAGCCCATAAAGTCCCTATTGTGACTGATCATATCTTCGATCGCCGTAGTCACGATGCGAATCTAACCCATTCTCTACTACCATCGACAGGCCTTGACCATGTTGCGCATAGAGAAAATTTTACCCTCCTCGCCGAATGTGGCATTAGCCCTCTATATCTGGGGATAGCCGAAGCTTTTAACTACGTCGATACAATGACTACAATGATATTTCCGGTGTTTATAATAATTACGTTGAATATTGCTATTGTACAATGTCTACTGCGTGCGAATCCGACGTTTTTCGAAACGCGACGTTCTGCACGACGACGATCTGGAAAACAGTCGAAAACAATGTCATCGCGTTTCATCATCGATATCACTAACAACCAAGTGCCCGCCAAGAAGCAGATCACAACAGTTGTGATTGAAAACGAAGAAACGACTCGCGCCCATAACGTGCAGAATAAAGAAATTAAGACGGGTGCGCGCTATGGTGAAACTACCAGATTATCGGCGCAATATAGCCCTCCTCAAGTGATGATACCAAGTCCGGAAGAAAGAGCATTAATCATCGAATCGAAATTTTACGATAACGATGGTCCAAACAGCTATCAACCGAACAGTAGTAATAAGCAAGTTGAATTTAATAAGTCTTGGGGACATGCGCCACGTTTTGCTGCATCAACCAACCATCTAGCTGACAAAGAAAATTTTGCCAACGGTACGAATGTTGACCTTGTCAACAGTCTTAGTAGGCCAAAAACCAAATGTCTGTTTCCAGCTACGTCGATACTAAAACAAAACAGGTTCCGTGAGAACGCCGAGGGCCGCCACGAAACGATGGGTTCAACGAAATGCCGTAACTCTATTTGTGGCCCCAAGTCTAAAATTGCCAATAATAGCAGCAATTCGACGACTATTGAAAACAAAGTAACGAAAATGTTGCTCACGGTTTCACTTGTGTTCGTAGTGATGAATTTGCCCGATCATTTGGTAAGTTTAATAACGCGAAAGTAAATTTAACATACACAGTAACCATACTGATTTGCTATTTTGTAAAAAAATTAGCAGTTAGCTACTACAATTTGGCGGAGTCCGCCTGCAACACCATGTATGACCAAAGTATGACTCATCGCACGTCTTGCGATGTATTTATGCATGACCACTACAAACTAGAGGTATGAATTTCAGCCTGCGATTCCGCCCGACAAAGTGCTGCCTATCCTGCAGGCTGGGTCAGGTTGCTCGACACCCGATGGGTCTTTTGCTTTAGTCCCCCTTCCCAAAGTTGGTCAATTTTAAACCTACAGCGTTGATTTTGGTACCAATCGATTCAGCTTGATGAGGCAGTTCAGAAAATACTCATTTTACCTGAATCACTGACATTTATATCGATTTTTTGAGGTCCCAATAGTCCTCCCTTGGGATTTAATGCAATATTAAACTGAACTACTTCTTTTCAGTGCACATTGGGTTGCCAAAAGAAAATTTGAAATTTTTAAATTACTAAACTCTATATCGACATCATGTATACCCTAAGTGATAAATAATTTTTCAAACAGTGAACTCATACAAACATCTGAATTTGGACAATGTCCCATACTTAAAACAATTTTTATCACAAAACACATTGTTTTACTTCTAGCTACGCCATGTGCCCTATGATGAGAGCTGGCCCAAATTCTACCCACCCCTAATTCGACTAAGTTGTTTAAATATCACAACAAGTTTCAAAAACACGTTGTCAAGTTGATCGCCAAGTTTGTTTTCTTCATGTTCAAATCTTGTATTGGTTCGAACGACTATTCAGGCAAAGCCTTTTCACCAAAAAAACGTGAGCTTTTCAAAGTTTTTCAAGCTGTATTTTAAAGTGTATTTGAGAACATGTTTTTACAACAATATTTTTTATAAATTATATTTTATATGTATTATTTTTTATTTATTTAATTGTTTATATATACATATAGTCTAAATATATATTCCGATCGGCTTCTGTTTATTTGTTTAGATTTTGTCTGGGTACAGTTAAGGAACTCTACGTAGAAATTCCATGACGTTATAATGCGGCGTTCACGTTATAATGTCCCTGCTGTTTAGAACTTTTGTCCCCCTGTAGTCGCGACCCTACCGTATAGACAGTTTAGATAGTGTAGCGAATGCGGTTTATTAGTGAACTGTCCTGTGTAGTTAAATTTACGATATTTGTACCTAGCCCATATGGACATTGCTCAAATAATTCCGAACATTGTCAAAAAAACTGCCAGAAGACACGGTGTGCCTGGCAGTGTCGAGAAGTTGTAATATGCATAACTAGCTATCTTTGAAAAAATTTATTAAAAACATGTGGTGTCTAAGACACCCTGTTGTCAACAGTGTGCCTGACACTGTGTGGCATACATAGGTTCCCAACGTTGGGGACATTATAAAGTGTACGCCTCGTAACATAATTTTGATGACGATTTGTATTTGGTATGAATCCAAATCGATCAAATTGACTGATGCGACATTTGTTTTATAATACCCAAACCATTTGTGCAAGAGTGCAGATACTTTTGAAAAGTGGAGGATGGTACAGCGAGAAAACGAGAAAGTTGTTGAGAGAGGTCAAAAATGTCGCGAAAATTGACGTATTTCGAAAATCAATGGCACATATTTATTCCCAAAAGTTTTTACTTATAAATTGGACTCCTGGAAATTCTAAGCTATATGCGAGTGTGTGGGACATAGTTTTAATTCTTGCCCTATTAAAAGATTATATTTTGAACAGTGGGGTGTACTTCAAAAAGTAGGGGGAACAGTCCCCCTGTCCCCCCTTATCTGCGCCCATGTATTTGGGACTAAAGTACACCTGAGAGCGTGTTGGAAATCGTATCAAGCACGGTGCGGCCGACAATATCGTAGCTGTCTGAGTGTCAATGTGGGAAACTGATGCTGTGCCATACCTCATATAAAACGTTGGTAAAACGTTAATACCAGACGTTGCGCCCTCTCAAGATTACTTCTTGAGAAGTATGGGAACGGCCATAAGAATGTATATACATCGCAAATTCAGAAAATATGCAACCAAGGAAGTAAATAACCTATTCAATTATTATAATATCAATCATGTGTGACTCATGACTGGCTATAATTAATAAGTTGTATGTTTGATGATTATTCAGGTTCGCATTATAATTTTCGTGACGAAATCGAATACACTTGTGCTACAAGTATCGCAAGCGATTACAAATGCGTTGTTCAACACCAGTTTTGCCATCAATTTTTTTCTTTACTCGGCCATCGGAGCCAATTTTCGCTTGTATCTACGGGTAGTCTTTTTCGGTGCCCTATATCGTCTCAGTGGTCGACGGTTCGAATGCCTTCGTCCGCCACTGCAAACGCGCAAGCCAACGACAGCAGCTGCTTCATCGGTTATATTCACACCCATCGCCGGTGGATCACGGACCGCAACCGGCACGCGTTACAAGGGTTCGCTTACGGACGGTATACGGGACCCATGTAACGGCTCGTCGGCAAGACGTATCATGTATCAACGTCGTGGAACAACGCCCGCACTTAGCTCACAAGCTTCCATTCCGATGCATAATATTTCAGAAGTACGCGAGAGTGATAGTGACGAATGAATCACAAAGAAAGTGTCACTAATATAATGATCTTACTTAAATTTTGTACAAAATATAAACTTTTAATTTATATTATGTTGTGTGCAAATATGGTGATGAAAATACAAAGTTTGGAAAAAACGAACCAAACACTAATACATACGTTCGTGAAATGCTACAATGTAATATACACTTTGCATACAATCGAAATTTAGCCATGAATATGTGGCACTGTTTTCGCTCTTTGTTAGACATAGCAATATCTGTTTAAGTTGCATTATACGTCTTTCACACAGAAGTGCGTGCACGAACTGCAAACCGTAGACACGTCGCGCAACCATTTTACGCAAAATAAATACAACTTCTTTCCATTGCCCGTAAAATGAAGACAACGCTTTACATTGCGCGCAAAATGAAGCCAGCGGCTTTCCATTGCACGCAAAATGAAGACATCGGCTTTCCATTGTCTGCAAAATGCTAATAACACGCTTCTATTACCATATGTCGAGTGAAATATTGCTCGCTATTACTATGTGGCTAGAGCAATGGTAGCTTCTATATTTATAGCTTGCGTTCAATGGTTGATACCATATCTACAATAACGTGCAATCGCATCAACCATATCTACATTTCTGTGCAATTAGCAATGGTAGCGTCTATATTTATAGCTTGCCTGCAATGGTTGATACCATATCTACAACAACGTGCAATCGCATCAACCATATCTTCATCACTGTGCAATATTAGTGAGAATATATACATGTACAGTGAGATATTGGTGGCCCCTCTAGTTTGGTATTGGTGCTCCCTCCAGTTTGATATTGTTACTTCCCTCCAGTTTGATATCGGTGCCCCCACCAGTTCGTTATTGGCACCACTATCAAACTGGAGGGGCACCAATATCAAACTATAGTGGAGAACCAATATCAAACTGAAGGAGGGCACAATATCAAACCGGAGATGGAGTAATATCCACCTGAGGGACACCAATATCAAACTGGTGGGTGGCACCAATATCAAACTGGTGGGGACACCAATATTAAACTAGAAGGGCACCATTATCACAATGGAGGGGGACACCAATATCAAGTTGCGGGGAGGGGGGCACCACACTCGAATATTGTAAATATGATAAAAACAAATTGCACCAAATCAAACTTGAGGGGCACCAATATTAAACTGAAGGAGGACACTAATCCCAAACTGGAGGGGGCACCAATATTAAACTAGAGGGCACCAATATCATAATGGAGGAGACACCAATATCAAATTGCGGTCAGGGGGCACCACACTCCCATATTGTAAATATGATAAAAACATATGCAGGCTTGCACAAAATGTGGCCACGAAGAACTCTCGCGCCATGTAAGCATAGCTGCAAGTAATGCGCGAACCCGGTCGCCACGTATAACCCGTTATAATAAATTTACAATGAGTGATGTGGAGCCAATTTGATGTTATACAAGGTTGCAACAATGAAAACACACTGTATTGCTGGTATTGTAGCAATATGTTCAGGTTCGAAAGATCGGCTAAGTCACTTCTTTGTCACTCATTTTAAATATTTCTGCCCAGCGTTTTGAAACTTTCATCTATTTGTGATCAGCAGTGAAAGAATTTATTACGAACAGTGGAGGACATTAATTGAGCAAACTGTGATATCGCTGCAGCACTGCCAATATCACGTTATTTAAACAGATCAAACACAACACTGTCTATTCTCCTATCCTCTGAGCAATAAAAATTATGTAAACGAAATTTAAATCAACTGGCGACCTCTCCAACAACACATCATACGCATTATATATTTAATGCCTAAATTGACAAAGACAAAGAAGTCGTGTATGTAATTCTGGTTGACTTAAAATTTTGATGAAATAACTGCATTTGGCTATTGGGCTTTAATTAATGCGACATCATGTAAGATATTGTGACTATATTGTGGAGTAAATATCGCCGAAGAAATATTTGTTGTATCGGAATACTAGCTTCTGTAATTTTATTCCAATGGTCTCGACATTTCTGCGGGTTAAAAGAGCGTTTAAGACACAGCCCTTATAGATTTGAGCACTTTACATTATATTTGTGTTTACGAAACGATCAGAATAATGTTTTATACGATTAATATGCTTTCTTAATCCACCAATGCGCTCTTGAATTGCGAATCTACTCCGACAGATGGTTAAAGTTTTGACCTCTGGAAATTTAAAGAGGGTAAATATTCGCAATATGTATTCTGGAAATAAGCGCGTAAGGGATTTGAAACTGGTTTAGTTTTACTGACACATGAAACTGTACAATTGCACAGTTTTAATATTTTCATATAACGTTTCAATCTTCGATATGTTACATGTCCACAGTGAAACAGGCCAAAGAGGAACATAGAATGTATACAGTTTTCAGTTATAACAGGCAACGTATTCTCCCCATGTTACAGAAACTGAGGCATACCCTCTTTAGGTATACCCCATGAGCATACTTGCTCAAAGTTCGAGGTACCATGACGGACACCGGAGTCCTCCGGGGAGTGTCGGCTTTTGGTCTCCCCAATATGGAAGGGCAGCTGTTTGCGTGCGGCGGGAGGCAAGCGCGGCGCCACGTCAAAGGAGGGGGTCGCCGAAATTGTCAGGGGGCATCGGCGCGGCGCAGAGAATGATGGGTCATATGCCTTACGGGATAATTCTCCTTCAAGGCGTGTCTTCCCCTGAGTTTGTTAGGCAGATGAAACCCATATGTGGATACGGACCCGGTTCGTTTTTGATGTTTTGTGAACTTTGTATTTTTGACATATAAAACGTTCATTAAGAAAAGAACGTTGTTTGTGCACTTCTCTGAGGCGCGACAATAGTGAGAGACCGATATTGGCGTAGCAATATGTAGCGCGACGTAAGCGTATTATCGCTACAGTAGTAACATATTCCAATTGTTGCCACATTTTGTAGTCATTGTAGTCACATTACCTGCAACCTGTACATATAGGCGCTACCATTGCATAAACATGCAGATATGGTTGCTGCTATTGGACGTTTTTGTAGATATGGTATCAACCATTGCACGCAAGCTACAAATATAGAAGCTACCATTGCTCTGTCCGCATACTAATAGTCAGCAATATTTCACTCGACATGTGGTAATAGAAGCGCGTTATTAGCATTTTGCGGGCAATGGAAAGCCGTTATCTTCATTTTGCGTGCAATGGAAAGAAGTTGTCTTTATTTTGCGTGAAATCGTTGCGCGACGTATCTACGGTGTGCAGTTCGTGCACGCACTTCTGTGTGAAAGACGCATTACTGCAATGCCAATTACTTTACAAAAATGTTCGTTCGAAGCAGTAAATCTGTCAGATTTGTCCAGCTTCTTTTAAGGTGAAACAAAATGCGACTGCTTATGCATCATTTACCTTACCGTGTGTGCCGCAGGGCAGTGTAACACTAATACATACGTTCGTGAAATACTACAATTTAATATACAGTTTGTACACCAGGGTTGAAAATGTGACCCGCGGGTCACGGGTCACGGGTCAACTTTCTGAGCATTTCCGACAGATCACCCCAGGTCACGGGTCAAGTGCTTGACCCGCGTGACCCGCCCTTGGACCTACCCGGGTCACAGGGTCCCTCAACTACTTAAGATTACTAGTCAACGAATTCTGAAGGTTTCCTCTTTGCGTAGTGAATTTTACTAGTGAGAACACTCCTACCAGTCTGTGATGTATTCTAATTATTTCAAATTTAATTATTAATTCTGTTTCTGTTGCATACATACTGGGTTTATAAGTAAAACTTTTTATAGGCACTGTGTTAGTAGCTAAAGTATAATAATAATAGCAAACGTTTAGGTACAATATGGATACCGCGCAGACTTTAAAGTCCAAAGTATTGAAGTCTGACTTAACACTTTTTGACAATGAAAAAGGAAAATCTGAGTGTTGGAAGACATTTCAACTGATGCGCCAAACAGAGGTGACACTGGAGAGGTAATTCAAGGCATGCTGTCGTATATGTTACAGTTGTATCCAGTACAGGAAACTGGTCGACGGGACATGGATTAACATTGGCACAAAAAACCTTAATGACCATGCTAAGGGTTGTAAGCAAAAAACTTCCGGGTCTGGAACATCACAGACACATACATGATCTGCGGCCTGGAACAGCTGTGTTTTCTGACAGTTACTTATGAACAAAACTACATTGTGTTCCCTTAATTAGTTATTTTTCCTTTATGTTGTTCGGTGGATTATCTAAATCCGGCGTCATATGTTATTTTTGTTCCATTGTTTATAGTTATTGATGTTATTGTCATGCATATCCATAGCGTAGAAAGGAGCCCAGAGATTTTTAATACTTAGCTTCATCAATAGCATTTAGCTGTTTGTTCGCGAGCAAAACACGACAAAGTGTACACTACATTTTTGCTTCTGCCGATTCTTCGACATAAATGGGAGTTTAACACAGTTCATTTTATATAGAAACTACATAGTTGCTCTGATGTTTGTCATTGTCCTATGCAGATTCATGTTATAATGTGCCCCCAGTTGGAAGTTTTCTCTCCATATAGTCACGGCAAAACCCTGCAAACCTCCAGTGTCACACTGAGATCGTATAGCAAAACATTAGGGTGTGCGGGACAGTCACCGTCGAAATTAAAGCCTAAATTATCGAGCTACCTTAAGACACTGTGTGGGGTACATAAGTTCCAAGTAGGGGTACATTATAACGTAAAGCCTGTACTTGCGGTGGCGTAGCGACGATATTTCCCTTTATGGCTGTACTTTTGCCTATAAAAATGGGATAAGTTTCTTGGCGGTGCAAATGCAAGTGTGCGAATTTATTATAAAACAGGTATGTTGTACATGTTTGATTTTTCAAAACGGATAAACAAACTATTTGAACAGACTATTGAGTGGACTCAGCAAGCATTGTGCTTACGGGGTTCAATGATTTATGTATATATATTACATTTTTGTTAAGAGTATATAGTTTTCAACAAACTTTTTTCCATTGTCCTGTGTTTTGATGTTTACACATGACCATCCATGAGCTGGTAATATAGATTGTGGCGGTTTGAAATCCGGGTCAACCCGGGTCGCGATGTCTGCGAATTTACCTTGCGGGTCACGGGTCACGGTTCAAACGGGTCATGGACTACCAACCTGTGGGTCAGCGCGGGTCACGGGTCGAGATTATTGACCCGTTTTCAAGCCTGTTGTACACAATCGAAATTTAGCCATGAATAAGTGGCACTGTTTTCGCTCTTTGTTAGACATAGCAATAGCAGTTTAAGTTGCATTACTGCTATGCCAATTACTTTACAAAAATGACCATTGAATACGGCGAAAAAGTAAATCTGCCAGATTTGTCCAGCTTCTTTTAGTTGAAACAAAATGGGCCTGCTTATGCATCATTTACCTTAAGATGTGCGTGGTAGGGTCGGGTTTTCTCAGTCTGTCGTGGCTCTACAGCCATGCTTGGCTAGCCGCGATTAGCCAGTGTGACATTGTGGGCAAAGCCAGCCCTTATAAATATATTAGCTAAAGCGAGGCTGATAAATTGTCACAAGGGCAGGAATCTGTTCTAAAAGTCAAAAATATATATCGAAAATCGAAAAAATGGAAACTGGTGATATATACATGTGGTCATATATTCGCAAAACATCCTTCCAGTTACAATAGCATAACTTTTATGTATGAAAAAGCTTGTTTTACATAGCTACTAGGTTGGCTTGTAAAAGACGCTTAAACAAACATTTTGAAAATAGCGATATATAATTATTTATTTGACATGCAAGTATGCGTCTTACTTTAATTACTATTAATCTTGCGGTTTTTTTGCGCCTAGAACTAAATATTTTCCCTGTAACGCAGCTTGCTAAACTGAATATAATAAATATTTTTTCAGTAGTCCGTCCCTGCTCGTACAAACATACTAGCATAGCTTAGCTATTTATTTTATTTAAGAAGGGCCAGATATGGCTGTGCCTTTTTGTGACGGCTCGGAATTGGTTCTGTGACAGAATTTGATCCTAGGTGCAAACATCTTAAGGTAAATGACACATTAACTAGGCCTGGTTGAAAAAGAAAGTATCAATTCAGGAATCATTTCATGAACAAGTTTTCTCAAATGTCATTAAAATCCAATGCCTACTGCATGTTCGCATTTGATAAAAAATTTTCATGATCTATTTGTGTACTTGATGTTGATGTCACTTTTACATTTCGCCGGTGTCGAAGCTCCTGGTTGTCTTGCACCTGATTGTGGGTTATCTTATTTTATGTAATAAGACATATGAATATTTCGTAGTGAAGCTATTAAGGCAAAACAGTTTGTTGACGCAAATTTCTGATAGAGCAATTTCTTGTGACATTGTTTTGTACCACTATTCATTCTGTGAACGTTAATCTGCTAACCCTAATTGGAATATATTTGAATAAATCAGTCTATGCTCCAAATTGACAGATAACTTGCTTAACGGACCACGGCAGACGCAGTGGCTTCCAAGCTTTCCCTCTAAGCAGAACAGTATGGACGATAAGTGTTTGACGCCCCGAAATAAAACAATGGAGGTATTGGTGGCCGGAGCCCCTCCTCTAGGAGACCACAGTATCCCAGCTCCCTCCAGTGAATAGCAGAGCGAATCTGCAATACCTTTTCTGGCCCATGTTACCTTTAGGGGCCGGACGTTATAACGTTAGAAAAAAGAACAGCTTAGAGCAGGGGTTCGGGGCGGCAGCCGCCCAACTTATGCTTAGGCTTAGTACATGGCTTATATAGAAATCTTAGCTTAGCCTAAGACTAACACTTAGTCTTAGTATACCGAGAACGGCATAGCATGCATTTGATTTTCGCCCCTAAATGTTATTGGCCCTTTTTCTTTATTTGGCCATGAAGGCCACAGGCCCCCGGACCGGGGTTGGCGGGATAGTTGCCGGGGTTATATGCGGAAACTAACGCAAGATGTACCTACAAACAAAAGAAATTTTATGTGCATCTGGATTTGTATTGTCAGATCGCATATAAAGTCAAGTTTTCTCCAATTTAGAATGAATGGATTCAAATCGGCTTAGTCTTATTTGGCCCAGGACACTTTGCTCACACTCTAGTTAGATTTCAGAGTTTCAAATGTTGGAATATCATTTGCTGCGAAAGCTTGTGCATTGAATGGGGATCATTTTATTTAGCCGCCTTAAAACGAAATATTTTGAAGTTTCAACAATTGTTGAGAGAACGTCTCGGGACAAAATTTTTGCTGACAATACTGTATTTCCAACAAATCTGGGCGTAACACGCTTGGAAATCAGAGAATATACGGTCTTAAAAGCATCACGCTATGTCCGACGAGTTTACTATACAAAGAAACAAAAAGCCATCACGTATTCTGCTTTACTCATACAAATTACGATCACCGTCTCTGGAACTTCCTATAACTAGAGACACTATATTCACACTGTTATACGATTGTGCAGGAACGGAAATTTGTATACTGGATGGTATCAGACATATCACGATAACGTTTAACCTTTTACATATTTCGATCGTATAAATATACAGCTATACTTTTCATTTTTGATGCTATATCTAGAAAAATTGTATATTTACTGAACTTTTACACACTTTATCGATATAATTCAGCTTTTGAGGTAAAATTTAGTCACTAAATATAATTTGGATTAGCACATAAACAATGTTCATTCAAAAGTCAAGTTTTGTCCCTGCGGCTTGTCAAGCCAAAACATGTAAGATATTTTTGGGGCAGATCCAAAGCGAGCTTTCAGCTAAGATAAGCTAAGATGACAGCAAAGTCATTTCGTACAGAACATTGCTTCTTGCTCGTTTTATCTCTGGTCAGGCCTTAGTTTAGCTATCTGACTATTTTTGTTTTCCACCTAAACAGGCATGCACATTTTCGTACTTTCAGATTTCATGTCTAAATTTGTAGCTCAAAATCTGTGATATAAGCATGGTATTTAATACAGAAACATTTGAAAGTGTACTGCTTCAAACCCCGAATGGGCTATTCCGAAATGGGATTGAAAAGATCTTGCTTAGACGAAATTTTTAGTCATGCTTCGATTTTTGCGAGCCTTGTAGTGAATGATACTAAAAGTCAATGTTTTCAAGTGACAATTTTTAAAGTAGTCTAAAACCTTGAGAATCAAGCTTTGAGCTAAAATCCCAAACGTGTGAATTCAGTATATATAACAAACAAAATCTTAAATTTAAGTAAACCTAATTCAAAGTTGCGGGGAAAATTATATTAACCAACTACAACATGTGGACACAGTGGTACGGATCGACTCGGACCAGAATGGATCCAGTTGGATGAGATCGGACGCAATGTGAACATGCCTAATTGTTAACATGCTAACATGTTGACATTGCTGGCCCCTTTTAGATCTAAATATCGCTTGAACATATTTACAGTCAAATGTATGTCGCTATAACAGAAAACAGTTAACTACTGGCAATGAAATGTTTAATTTTTCGATCAAAACACTGAATACAACAACAAACCTCAACATACAAGACTACAGCGAAATCAAATATTTTAAAGTGTGTCACAGCATAGGGCTACAGACTCGTCAAATACCGATTGAGAATAACGACTGGCTAATCCGGGAAGCCCCAAACCCTTGATTGATATATTTACGAGTAGTTTAGGAGACAAACTCTTACTCAAAGTAAAGGTTTTTGCACTAGGCATATTAATTCATAAAAAGTAACTAAACGTTTAACACCGATTTAATTTCAGTTAAATTTAAATGTAATTAAAAGTAATTTTTGTACTACACTTTTTAGAAGTATTTTCTGCAAATTATCTGGTTAAATTCATTTTGTTGAAGGAAAAATGTACAGACCTTAAGTAGGCGGTTCGTAATCTAAAACTTAGTCAAACTGATATTTCAAAGCAAACTATTTTTCAATATTCATAGCTATTGAGTCAAGAACTGCATATCATGCGTTTCTTGTACGTGACTATGGCACTGCGGTTCGGAAAAATAATATTTTGTCCACCTGTCAGCATTTTGCAAGTATAATAGATATTTTTGGCAAATTTTATTATCAATTCTGACACCATATTATTATGTCCAGGGTTAGTTTCAATATAATAATTTGATTGTGTTAAAACCATAAAACTCAAGTGTACCGTTGTTGAATGCCGATTAATGTAATCGAATAAGCCAAACTGTATTTATGAAACCTATCGGACAATTTTAGACGATTAGTTGTTTTGATTTCGCTGTTCTCCTACGAGACAGATAATCTAAAAATTATCAAAATTTTAATAATATGATTGACTAGCTTTTTCACATTTTTGTTAGGTGAATTGGTAGCCGGATCTTCGACCGTCGTGATGAAACTCGGTAAATTCAGGCTATTACAATTTCTTGACCTTCTTAAGGTTGCTTCGTCGCGGGCACGGACAGTATTGAGCGTCTTTGCCCGGTGGCCCAGGTGGACCTTGTGGGCCTGGATTTCCGGGCTGGGCGTCGCGGCCTGGCGGACCAGGTGGGCCAGGCGGTCCTGGTGGTCCTCGGTTGCCGGGATTCCCTTGACGACCGGGCTCACCGCCTGGGCCTGGTGGACCACGTGGACCAGGTGGACCTGAAATTCCAAATAAGCTTTAAATCTACCCGATAATATTTTCACAACAGTCAGCTCTACTATATATACATAAAATTTGATAACAATAACTTAACTCATAAAATAAGAGACACCATAAAATGTTCGCACATAAAAAGGTTATTGATTTAAATTTGAGAAAATGCATTTTAATTTACAGTGCAAACATGTAAATCAAAGTTATTTTATTGCACAAATTTTTGTATAAATTTCGGCCATCCTTTTCTAATTTTTGCGAATATATTTTGTGGTGCGCTTTTCAGTTCTTAGCTTTAGCTAACATTGTTTAGTTCAAAATTGAAACGCTTTCTGAGTGAAAACAATACGTGTATATAGCAATACTATTTTGTGTAATTTCGTGCTGATCTAATATCCATTATAACCTTTTGGCTTTTATATTGTTGAACAAAATCACATAAGTTTGGCCAATTGTAAATTACCTGTTTTTAAGCTAGTTGACATGGCTAAACCTGGACGGTTATTATAAGCAATGGCTTTAGGTTACCTTTTTTAAATGCCCGGTGCCTAGTTGCTGGAATTGTAAGCTATCACGATATTTCTACACCTAAATATCTATAAATGACGACCTTACTGTTTCCTAGTTTTGCTATTATGTAGTTATTTATATCTCACGCACAGCGGAACATACAAAGATCTAAAATAACTTCGAGCCGCAAGCTCTTGCTTTAGCCTATATTAAAAGAGCATAGCTTAAACGTCATATATATATATCTTGTTCCGAGAAGAATGTATTAGCCGGATGAAAATTGAACTGTTAGAACAATGCCTATAAATCTGGAGAACGCTCGAAGACCGAAGTTTTTTGAGCAGATGTATTTGCTCAAACGATAAAATTGGAGCACACTGTCCTATGAGGCATTCACGTTATAATATCCTCGCTGCTTGGAACTTTTGACTCCTTGTAGTCGCGAACCTACCGTATAGACAGTAAAGGTGGCACCCATACTGTAAATCAATTGCCGAGGGTGTACCACACACCCCTAGCTATTATATTTTTCCTTGACAGTGTCGCACACACCCTTAGCTGCCAATTTGGCGCGAATTAACTATAACGGACACCGTCTGTAGCTAATGCGGTTTATTAGTCAACTGTCCTGTGTAGATTTTTCTAAATTTGCGATATTTGTATCTAGCCCATATGAACATTGCTTAAATAATTCTGAACACTGGCAATAAAACTGCCAGAAAACACGGTGTGCGTCACACTATCGAGAAGTTGTAATACGCGTAACTAGCTACCTATGAAAAAATTTATTAAAAACATGGGGGAGTTTAAGATACCCTGTTGTCAACAGTGTGCATGTTGGGGACATTATAACGTGAACGCCGCACATTCAGAGACACAGCGTTCCGTAAGAATACATGGTTTTTCGAAGGTGTTTCGGCATTGTTGTAAATATATTTAGCAATGCAATCATGAGCATCACTGTCACTTTACGCGGGCGGCTACAGTGGCACGATATCTATTTATGACAATTTCTTGTAATCACAGTATAGCAACTGTTTAATAGATTACACTTTACACCTCAAAGGTAGTAAAAATTTCCTAGAACTTTTGTGATTGCTGCATACAACCCATAAATTTAAAAATTCGAGGCTTTTGCTAAAAAACTTCAGTAAACCCAGCAATTTCCTGTTCACAAAACACAGTAATTATAGGTAATTTGAAACTTAGTGGGTACCAACAGATTGCATGCACCCCGTAATATTCCATGTGCTATGAAGACTCAACGATATGATTTTGGGGGAAACATTTTATCTTCCCTCGGTTCTAAAGTGAACCATATTATCAAGTTTAACATCGTATAGAGGTTTAAAAAAGTATGAAAATATTATAACACAGTTTTCATGTATACTATCTTGAGCAACATATATAATTATTATACCTTAAAGTATAATATATACTGTACAATGAAGAAGTTGGTTTTGATTGGCGTCGCTTTCTCTGCTTAACTGAGCCTAAGCGGTCAGAAGTTGAGCTTAGTCAAATTTTCCCGAACCTGCTGGCTCAAGTTTATATGACTTAGCTCTAAATTGTATTAGAATTTAAGATTGTACCTATGAAAAAGAATGACAAAGGAATATTTTGCTTGTTCTTCGTTATTTCAAAAAGACTGCAAAAAATTGGCAGGTACAGATGTTGGTAGGAGGAACAGAGCAAAAGTTGGACAATGAATTGAAAAGATTGTCCGACGCCGAACACTTTGCTGATGTTTTCACCGACAAATATTAATCTTCCTTGAGGGTTGTCACATTAACCAAAGAAAATTGGCGCCAAAATGCATAATGCTACGTGTAAACTGTTCAGCATTTTTCGTTGTTCTGGAAGGTGAAGAATAATTCCTCCTGGACTTTTTATAATACTGAGCATTACGTTGATATACGGATGTTCAGAAATGAATTTAATATAACACTGCATACCTGGTGGTCCAGGTCGTCCTTTGGTACCACGGACGCCATCGCGGCCAGGTGGGCCAGGGTTGCCTGGTTTGCCAGCATTACCCGGTGGCCCTGGTGGGCCTGGTGGGCCTGGTGGACCGGGTCGGCCGGGATTACCATCAGGAGTACGATTACCTGGGGTACCAGGAGGACCTGGCGGACCTGGTGGACCGGGTGGCCCAGGAGGCCCTGGCGGTCCACCGGGGCAAGGTCGACAGTCGGGTCCAATTGGTCTTTCGTATGGAACAACAATACCGGGTTTGCCATCGTCACCGGGACCACCAGGATTGCCTGGCCGGCCGTCTTCACCAGGTTCTCCGGGCTGACCAGCAGGTCCTGGTGGGCAAGCGTTGAAAGTATCGCACTCTGAAATATAATTAAAAAATTAAATTTAGCTCAAACATATTCTCTACAAATTGTTCGGATTTGCCGCTAAATGCACCATTTTATGACAGCAAAACGTCTATAATAGTTGACTTAGCAGATCAATCATACATTGTTCAATTTAAACCACCTAAACAAATAAGAATATTCATATTATAAATATAAATATTTTATACTTTAAATATGTCGGTATACTGCAACAAAACTTATGAAATCAAAAAAGACTACCCATTTCACTAAATGCCAAGAAAGAAACAACATACTGACAATAGTAATATTAACATAAAACCATCCGTTGATCGCCTAAGTTCTTAACGGCTACTGGTATCCTGTGACGCCTGCGAAGAGTTGTGTTAGTTGTATTTTAGTGTGATGTAGTTTCCAGTGGGTTATTATTCCCTCGCTTTGCAACATTTATTTAGAACTCCGAGATAGCCCAGTAGTTTTCATACGTCGGTTATAAGAGAGCAATGCAGATTCAATTCCTGGCACCGGCTTCGTGTTTGTCAAACATTGCACGATACATTATTAATTATGTGCGGGGTTAAAAATTAATCGCACTTACGACAAGGCAGAGCCTGTCGAGGTTTTCGGCCAGTATTGCGACCTTGGCGCATTATGACAACTTCACGCCATGCTTCGTCTGACAGAACCTGAAATATTTTTATAAATCAATACATCAATACGATCAATATTTATAAAGATCCCCAAAGCTCCAAAATTAGTAGTGACTATTGCCACTTATTTTTACTATGTACTTTGAGGTCTACAGATAATTGTGAGTCCTTATCTCTACTATTAAATACTAGCGCTAAAATGTGAACTTGTGCAAATTTTTAGAGCTATAAATCTGACTTGAAATAGTCAGCAATATTGCGCCGCTGCGGTGTAAATCCTTAAATATCGCCAGCGCTTGAAAACATTAGAGCATATCATACAAAAACCCTAAAACTGAAGCTATTCTTAACTAAAAATATCAAATTTCTTTATTACATAAACTGCGTTCATACCTTCGGTTTTACAGCAAAAATTTTAGAGGCAGATCTAAAACTATTCAATATGTTTAAAATGCAAAAAGAATGTTTTTTTTCACCAAACCTATATGTTTAAAGAACTCAATAGTGTTGAGCTAATACATTTTTGCAAATCAGTGACAAGATAACTTTTGCTACATGATATTTAGTTTCGTTGACTATGCTCAAATTTAAACATACTAAATCAACGATTACAGTGTTCAGATTTTCTGTGTTTTCACAATGTGAATCAAGTCACAATGTTATGAATAAGGACATGTCCACATTGCGTCCTATGCGATTCGTTCCGATTCCATCTTATAAGGCGTACAAAATTTTTAGCGACTCGAATCGAATGGCGTGGTGTGAAAAATCACTCACATACACACGTATACGGTATGTACATTAGAGTTTAAACGTATAAGATAGGAAAGGACGCAATATGAACAGGGCATAAAGCCAAAAGTTTTAGGCTTGGTTTTAAGTCTATGATTACGGTTTTGATAAAATATAAAAATATAGTTTAGTGCAATAATTCACGAAATAGATTACAATTATTTTCTATTCACTGAGGTAGAATGAATTTGTTTCGTTCGTTTTCTGAACTTATTAAAACGACTCTTAGCAACAAAAATATTTCTGTTCCTATATAATGAATATTAGCATTGTTTAGTTGTGATTAATAGTTGATCCGACAACGATAATTTTTTCTAAAATAAAGTCAAACCGCAAAACCTGGTATTATTTTATTTTTGGTGTGTAATGCAAAAACGAATGAAGAGAAAAAATTATGTTTTTACCTAAGCGAAATAATCTGCATAGCTTTTATTCATAATTACTTCTTTTAATAAGCTTTTAATTGTGTTTTAATTGTATACCTAAATGGTTTTTTACGAGCATATAAATATGAAAAATCATGGTATTGTGAGAGTAGGAAAAATGCCATTTTTCAGTGCTAGGTTCTTACATTACACTAAAATGTATTTAGTATAGGAATGCAAGAGTATGGGAATAATACTTGCAGCATGGGAATATAGAAATACGTTAATATATATTACGGGGGAGTGCAGCTAAATCGGTCTAGCATTGTCAATTCGCTATGAAAAATAGTATTGCGACAAGTGCAAACGTAAATGTTGGATTCTGAATTTCTGAAAGTCCAGCAGTGCTTCTATTACAATTCCAGCCGTTTTTTGATTAGATCGAAATTTTTTGAAACATTCAAATTTTCATGCCTGGTAGAAAAAATATGATATATATTTAAGGGCATAGCTTGACATAATTAGCAGTTTAAAATCATGTCATTTGAAAGGAACATAAACTACAATATGCAACACAAACTAACCCGGAATGTAGCCATTCCCCGATGCAAATCGCCCCGGATATTCGCCACCCGGTTGTAGGTCATTGGTAGTGCAATCATGCACGCCAACAAAGCACCAACGCTCAATAGCGCTGCACCACCGGCTGCAATTTGAACGGACATTGTTATTTTATAATTTACTAAAAGCCAAATATGAAATAGTCGCTTGTTGCGGAACTATTTTAACTATGTTTTAATGCGAATATGTGACTTTTTAGACATTTCTGAATTTCGTGTTAATTCACCATAGAGCCACGCTTGAGTTTCGAACTGTAGTGTAATCTCAAAACCATTCGAAACGCAGGTAAGATATTTGGTAGAGTGTGTATTTTTATCTTATAAAAACTGTCAAAGTAAGTAATTTAATTGTTTTCTAATGGTAGTAAAATAATTTAAGGAATTTATGACAAAATAAGGATATGACACATAGATCATAACCATATAGCCAAGGAATGTTTAAAGAAAAATTCCCCGGTTCAAGCTTACTTATCACACAACATCAGGATATTAATAGTGGTTTGTTCCCGAGTTACAAAATCCAAAACATAAAGTTCTGCAGTTCCTTTAAATTATGTGATGCTTCTTTAAGTAGATGCCTTTCTGCTCTTTGATTTGTTGCTAAGATTCTTCTTTGAAAGCGATGAGACTATCGTCAACAATTCTAATTGGCAAACTAGCGTTGTAAACGAAGTTGCTCCCTAAGCCTTAGTTGCAGAATGCAACAAATCCATACATATTTTCAGAAGGAGTCGTTTTGGACGGAATTTATAATTATTTTTTCATTCGTTTTTTGTCAGGTGCAAAGAATCGAAGCAAAACTCCTCATAATGAGTTTAGGGTCTTTTGATGACAGATCTGTATCCTCATTGAAACCTGAAGTAATACAAACGAAAGCATTAAAATACGTTTGAAAATAAAATTTGAAATATTTCTACAAGAGTAGAAAGAAACAAGGTTATCAAGGATTATTCCGTAAATTGCAGTGCAAGTATAATGTGAACCCTCGAATATAATTAGGATTGTAGTTCATCTTGCACAAAAGCTATCTGAAACAAGAACCACAGAGATATTTGGCACACCAAGTAAGATAATAGCAATACGGAAAGAGCATTTATTTTAATAGATATTTCGTAATCATTTCCTCTTGATTTTTCGGATTTATGCTAAAGGAGACCTATAGTAGCGTCGGCCGTTCGACTGGTTTGCTTTTGGCCCTTACTTGAAAACGAAAAATTTATGAATCAGCCGATATTTTAATCAGCCGATATGTTAAATATGAGATCTGCACTCTAATCAAAAAAATCAACCTGAAGATTTGAAACCCAGCTTATAAATTTTAATCATGAAATTTATGAGTCAGCCGATATGTTAAATATAAGATGACCTGAACTCATATATCAATGTTCGATTTATATTACACTGTTCAACAAAAATCAAACCTTTAATTTAATGAAACCAAACTTATAAATTTTAATATTTTTCAATCTATTTACGTTCACATTTTATTAAATATGCTTAGCTAGATTTACCTATACGAAAAAATGCTAGGAAAAATTGCAAAGCTGCGGCGCACTGGGTTACAACCCGAAGTAAATCAATTTTTTTGCAATGCCAAAGTATTGTTGATTATTGTTAGTGAAGAGGATCTGAGACATCACACAGTGTCTCGTTAGCTAGTACAGTGATACACCAATACGCCGCCCCCAAACATGAAAAAGGCTAACTGACTTAATTAATGAAAGAAAAAAATACAATAAATGACTGACTGAATGAATGAAAAATGAAATAAACGTTCGAGCACCAAAAACGTTTAAGAGAGCATTCTTACTGAAACAATTTTCGTCACCAGCCGATATAAATACATTTTGTCAAAATTTATGAGCTAGTCCTACTATAATCGGATAATTAAATTAAATTACGTGAGCGACGCCTGAAGTTAAAATTATAAATAAAGTTAATCTCAGTTGTAGTAGTATTAATTTGTTTTAAGGTGTAGATTGAAAATAGAAGTTTTTCTCCCACATCTTTGTTTTCTCGCACTGTTTTTTCAAGTTATATTATTAAATAAAATGAGGTCAAATAATCAATAACATTGAAAAAAAACAGAAATTAAACGCGATGATGTTCATTTATTTTGTTTTAAAGAGTTCTATCAAACTTTGTTTAAATTATATTTTTTTCAGAAAAAAAAATAGTTTGAAAATTTAATATACATTATCATCAAAATACGTCGTCGTCGTCGTCAAACGAGAATTTGGCTTGTTTTTCCCAGTAGAAAATTAAAACAAACGATAAGTCAACACGATTGCAATGTTTCAAGGAGGAGATGCTACAATTCCTTTACACTGACTGATTGCAATTTAAAAAATTTAGCAATGATAATTTTAGCAAAATTTAACGATGGATACGTGGTACTTTTTCAGATGGTTGAGACTTTCAATAATGGTTTTTTCACATTTTCGAGGTCAATAATATATATACATACACACATAAATATACTCAGTTAGGTGATGTATTATGTGTATATTAAATGATGTATTATATACAGATACATATTTTATATAAAATTATACACATATTTTATACATTAAATGACTTATTATACATAAATACATATATTATGGACATTAAATGATGTATTTTAGTATAATATACATATGTAATTAATATATAACATCGGTAAATAATATATTTATATGTGTGTATATATAATATTATTTTGGTTTGATATGTAAACTTGTAAATTCACAATAAAATTGCTTTTAATAGAGATACTCCTTGAGCTATCAGAAAATTCTTTTTTCAAACCAGATATTTTTCTCTCATATTTGTATGTTTCATGTGTCTGATAATTTTTTATTGGCAATGAATTTCGTATAAAATAATAATAATTTAAAGGATCCAACAACGATGACTAAAGGCCAGTTCAGCTGATGAGTAGCTGTCACTTTCAGTTCATTTTACGTGCGAGTATAGTTGTTTCTCAAAGTGTACTGGTATTTTAATGTTTTAATGCAGTTATAAACGTGAAATACTGAATTTTTAAGTAGATATTAATATATGAAATAGAAATTTTCCTACTTATATTTTTGTAGGTCCGCTTTACATTGTTTGCAGCAATTTACTTTCTTTAGCTTTAGTAGAAATTATTTACAACTAGTGTAAAGGATATACATCCCTACCAGACTATAATATTCCATAATAATTCCCTGTGGCTTTTTAACGGCAAAGAAGAGTGTCTGAATTTGATTAAGGAAAATTACGAATTTAAATAAATTGATGTTTTACTGTTGCCAAAGGCTATTCCAATATGCTTGTAGCACTTTTTGCTTCTTTTACAATATATTAAGGTAATTTAATGCTAAATGTTAGAGTTAACACTAGCAGATTCCGAACTATAACACAACCCGTGTTTTTTCTCGTTTATCATTGATTACTTAGTGCTGACCGTAAAGATAAATTCTTACAAACAAAAACTTACAATAATTCTACTATAGGTTACATTAAAATTATAAATTATAAACTATAATTAATAAATATAGAAATGATACTGATTGAATATAATGAAGCTATTAAGCAATTTAGGACGTTTCTAGTGTCAGACTTAAAAGCCTAGAGCTATTATGATGCTGTAATGATGCAAATAATGTATTTTCAAATTGGATTCACTCAACGTTAAGCGGTTTTAGACAGAATTTAGACTGCCGTATCGTGATTTCATTGCTTTTAAGCGAACTTCAGCGACGAAACTTCCACATAACCTACAACTGACTGTATTTGAAAGGCACCAGAATTTGGGAAACCAGAAAAACCAAAATATATAATAAATCTTATGTATCAATCACATGGAATACATAAAAAATGTTCTTTACGAATTTGGAAGAGTATAATTTTTTAAATAGACTAACGCAACCACAATATTGTAAACTAATGAATGGTATGTTAACAAGTTTAAATGATTGGCTCAAATTTGCATCAAAATTTGATCAAACAATGACCGAGATTTTGAATAAAATTATGATTAATTCCAAGTATTCAAATTTTTTGTTAAATTTTTAATTCAAACTTTTTCGACATGGGAATCTTGCGCCTGATTGGCTAATGTAATACATTTCAAAATCTTCAACGGTGTTCACACGTTTAAATTTACTAAATATGCGAAACAGATACAATCAAAATTTGATCAAAATTTGATCAAATATGGGAAAAAACTTTGAACATGTGAACATGCATTAATAAGCGTAGGATAACAGTTTGTTGATATCAAAACGCAAAAATCAAGGCATCCGTAAAATGTCAACTACTATGGAATATGAACCCACAAGTTTAAGCTATAGTCATCATAAATATAGTCATCTAGAGACAATTAAACGTTCTGCAATATCTTAGTAAAAATTTTGCAGATGGGGTACTCTCTAAAATGATGTTGCTTTAGTTTAAATAATATGTACGTCGTTAAACTCATGTAAGACACCAACCAGTCCATAAGTGACATATTTTGATTGTTTTGGTTCATCTAGACAAGTACTTTAAAAGTGGGTGATGGAGTTTGTGATTTAGTGACGGATGTGTGAAAAAATGTGATTCCCAAATTGAAGATGTAATGTGGTGCTATAATGTTTTACCAACGTTAAAAATTTGAGTTTATATAGGAAGGTTTGATGACAATTTTGCATCATTTTATGTATCTACATATATATTTTTAGGTTCAAATCCGAAGCCGGCTTTAACACGATATTTTTTGTTTTCCTATTTCAAATTATATTATGATAATAGCAAAATTTGAGGTGGCCTTGTTAGCTATAAAAAAAATTTTAAAAACCTTCGTAGAAAGTTTTTATAGATATCATTTAATGGTATATAATACAGTGAAAGTTTGAAACCCAAGAAGCACTATTGTGCACGTATTGCTGCTCATTCAGTCTACCTAATGCATCATTTAACTTAAGACGTGTGCACATCGACACGTTTTGGCATAGCCGATCCCGACCTTTGTAAAGTAAAGTGCACAGCCTAGCTAGACCTATACGTTTGTACTAGTCAGGCTTAACAATGTTTTTTATGTTAATAAACGGCTTTGGCCATTGGAGCATATTTATTTAGTACAAATTTTCATGATACTAAAAAGTTAGTCAATTGGTTTATGCGGTAAAAGGCAGGTTTCTATACTTTTTGTTTTTACAAAATATCAAATATGCAAAACGAATGGCTAGTGAATAATTATTTTCTGGATCGTTAAAAATTTGAAGCCATTTAAACCATACGGAGTCATAAAACAAGCTTATCGGCTTATCGACTTCGTGATAATTATATATTTTCTAAAGGTAGTTTGTTATATAATGCTGATGTTCGTGCATGTTTTATAGGATGAACGTTAAAAAGAAATGCTTTTATTGGTTTTTGCTTCTAAGTAATGACTCCACACCCCAGTTAGTTTCCGTGAAGTTTCGACAACTTCAAGAGTTCTCACTACTAGACACCCGCTCAGTTTGCTATCTTCTGTAATATGTACATACATAAGTATAGGGGGTTACCGCCTGAGGCATCGGACCCCTCTCGGCAGCGCAAAGCTCCGACACCCCAACAGGTCATCGAACCACCTTTAGGAGCGCCGCAGGCGCCATACACATAGGCGGCGAAGGCGACGAACATTTCTCTCCCTCAGCGCCGAAGACGCCGCACCCCCGCTCCCTCCAAGCGCGAAAGGCGCCGACTCCCAACGCCACTCCCCGAAGCGCCAAAGTCGCCGCACTGCCCCCCACCCTCCACTGCGACTTCGGACCTCGTGCGTTTGATTATACATGTAATTTCCCTTTCCACTTATTTTTAGTCATGCCTAGAAGCACATCCACTACTTTAGCAATACCTACCCATCTAACAACGGTTTCCGTGAGTTTTTGGCGTGCGGGATGCTTTAGATGGGGATGGATTTGGGTTTGGGGTGAAGTGTGTGCCTATCGACAACCACGGCGTTCAGGGATCTATATATCATGCGGCGGTTGGTGCGGAGCATTCAGGGATGAACTTAGTTCGAGGGATAGTCCAACCCTTTGTGCGTAACGCCCATGGACGTCTTTGTGTGAAAGCATTAATATTGTGCATTACTGTAGCGTTGAAACTTACGGAGATTTTGCTTATCGAACAATAAATCACGCAGGAAGCCAAAACAGTAGCTATGCTTGAAAGTTAATTATATACTGCATGGCATAAGCCCAGGCCGTCTGCAGTGACAATTTTCGGCTAATAGCTTTCATATTAACAGGGCCTGGCGCGGCTCGTAAAATGTTAAAACAGCTTGGTCAAGCTTGCCAAACGAAACGTTATGGTCGGGGCGGGCTATGACAGAATCCGCCTTAGTGCACACATCTTAAGGTAAAATGACACATAAGACCACACGAACTTTAAAAATTTGAATCAAATTGGTTTCTTCATTCCGTGTTACAAAATTTGGCAGCACTCTTCGATTTTATCATTAAATATAAATATTCAAATTCAATGCCCTATTAACTCGTGCAGATTACTGTATGATCGTTGCTACTGATGTAGGAATTTGAACTCAGAGCTTAAACTTGGCCTAAACTTTTGTCGAATCCATCCATGCATTACCACTTTACCGAGGATAACAACAAACGCCCGAAAAATTTTGGTTCAAAATAGATGATTGTTGAGCTTCAGAATAGAGGGTTGTTGAATCATCGGAAATATACACAAAAACGTTTATACTTGATATGTGTACTTTTAACCATCTCCAGCCAAAGAATTAGCAAAATCATCTAGCTGGTTTCTGAATTATAGCTGTTGACGTATGATTTGATAATTACTGATTATATATCATAAATTTTCCAAACAATACCTGATGTAATTGCGGGTTGAGTTGCCTCTATGCAGTATGAATCACAAACCTGACGTGCCTCTGTTGTAGACAAGTATATATGGCAGTTACTTAGCAACCATTTAGACGTACATCGTCTTCGAATTTCCGGTGGGATAGATTGTACGACCGATGGTTGCAAGAGGGCGGAAGTCGTCGCCAGGGGGATCAGGCTGTCGGTGGAAGGGCAGGTCGTCAGGGAGGAACGCTTTTTGAAATTTTTTGGAACTCAAGTTTTCAAACTGTTTGGCACTCATTTTCCCAATTTTCCCTCACCGTCTGCCAATTTTGCACCAAGATTCCTTAATTTGGCCCAATTTTTACTCATTGTTTCCGATTTTTGACTATTTTGCCAAAAGTATCCGTGCATATTCGGCGCGGGGGGGGCATGGGTGGATGCGCAGCTTCAGGGAGATAATGCTACATGCGACGGGGGATGGGAAGTGTGACGCCCCGAGGATTGGGGTCGAGCCCGTGCTTTCAGGGGGACAGATTGGAACGTTCCCCGTGCCCCTTATTTGCATGTGTACGACACAGTGTAACAAATAGTATATATTACAAAATTTAAGTTTATCACAAAACGTTCAACATTTCAAAACTAGAATTCAGGTGTTTCAATAAAAATGACAAAATAAATTACATAGTTAGGATTATAATATTTGCGTTATAACTTTTATAGTTTGTATAAATCGTTACATATAAGTATGATATCGTTTGAACGTCATTTGGATTTTGACTTCGTGTTGTGATGCGGCATTCACGTTATAATGACCCCAACGTTTGCAACATATGTACACCATTCAGTGTCAGGCACACTATCGACAACAGGGTGTCTTAGACACCCTCTCGTTTTTTAATAAATTTTTTCAAAGGTAGCTATGTAGGGGTATTGCTACTTCTCGGCAGTGTCAGGCTCACCGTGTTTTCTTGCAGTTGTATTGACAGTGTACACCATTATATAATCAACGTTCAAATGGCGTAGATACAAATATCGAGAAATTAAAACAAACTACACAGAACCGTTAACTAATAAACCACAGACGGGAGTCCTTTACAGTTAATTCGCTCGAAATCGGCAGCTAAGGTTGTACGCGACCCTGTAAAGAAAAATGTAGTAGCTAGAGGTGTGTCGTGCACCACCAAAATTGATTTACAGTATGGGTGTGACCCTGACTGTCTATACGGGAGGGTTACGCTACAGTGGGACAAAAGTTCCAAACAGTGGGGACATTATAACGTGAAGGCCACGTAAGACTTAATCTCTAGAGCACCTACATGACTCTAGGTTAAAATAACATGGTAAACATAGTTTAAAACATTTGCTCACTGTATTCAGTATGCATTAGTCAGAATATTTGAATGATTGACTTCATCCTAGAATACTAGGCGTATACATTGAAAGCAATTATGTTAATGAAATGGCGTTTAGGGCAGTATCTGCTTTATTTTAAATCCTTATTCAATTGAATGAATTCGATTTCTGTATCTGTCCTTTTATTGTGCGTCTGTCACAATCTGCTACTGACTACTAAATTGTTGACGAGCACCTTGACCGCACAACTCAGAAGAGTTTTCTTAGTTAAAAATACAGGGTCGAAGTTATTTTTTTGGCGAATTGGCATATATAACTTAGGATAAGCCCAGCAACAATAACAGCTGAATTATGTCGATCACTATGGTTAAAGTTAAATGATATATGGGTTATTTTTACATGTAAATAAAAGTTATGTTAATATTTTGTAAAAATTGTTTTAGCAAGATAAAATAACAATGTCCGTTCAAATTGCAGCCGGTGGTGCAGCGCTGTTGAGCGTTGGTGCTTTGTTGGCGTGCATGATTGCACTACCAATGACCTACAACCGGGTGGCGAATATCCGGGGCGACTTGCATCGGGGAATGGCTACATTCCGGGTTAGTTTGATAATATATTCCTCAGGAACGAATAAATTCTAGTCATGGTGAGCTTAATCTGAGGGCGATAAGACTGATTTTTCTCTGAACGTTGACGTTTTACCGCTCAGCCGATAGATTTAATTATATTTTGAACCTCTTATCTTGTGGGGAAGACTAAGAATTATTAAGAGGAACTTTAGATTTCAGAAGGCACATAGTATTTTAAAGTTTTTTCCGTAATAAAATAGTGTTGCACCCGGAAGTGTCTGCCACATGCATGTAGAAATACAGAACCGTCCTAATTGCCGTTAAAATTGAACCAATCAAAAATGATCATAAAGACGAAAAATAATACCCTGAGAACCTGATTTCTATGTAATAAAATCGCTATTATGGAGGCAGTGAAGGCATGAATCAAAAGTGAATGCTAATAGCAAACGCCGTATTCAGACCATAGTTGCCTGAGATGCGCCGGCGTAAAGGGATAGATGAGCCCGACGCGGAAAAGACAGGGAGGTTCTCCGGAGGAAATCCTAGGAGGGGTAAATTTTTGAAATTTTAAAGAACTCATAATTTTCCACAGTTTTGCAAGGACTTTGCCAAATTTTCCCCTATTTTTGCCAATATTCGTTTATTTTTGCCAAAATGTTTTCCAAATTTTGTCAATTTATACTAATATTGGGCATTATTTTGTCCAAATTTTACCAAAAACTTTTCCAGCGCACCCTGGAGGCAAGCTGGAGGTGATGCTGAGCCTTCTAGGAATACATATAGCTTGGGGGTCATAGGCTTAAGGATGTAATCCATCGTACTCTTTTGCGAACATATGAGCAAATTCAATTTCACAAAATGCCCTATATTTCAGACAGTAAGCAACATTCAGTTTCCTTAAAGATAGCCAAATAAATACAAAATGAAATATTAAGAAGTAATTTATTTGTTTCAGATTCTCTCCGATGAAGCATGGCGTGAAGTGGTGATTATGCGTCAAGGCCGCAACACTGGAAGAAAAGCGCGTCAGGCATTGCCATGTCGTAAGTGAAATTTTGCATTTATTTTATGTATATTTGGGACGTCAAAAACTTAATTTCTTTTAGTATTCACTGTTACTTATCCTGAATCGTGAATTATTATTGATAAAAGCTGCTAGTATTCTTTATTATTTTCTTTTGATGACACTAGATGCCCTGTAGAGTTTGTTGGGTTGCATAGTTCAGACGGTTAATCGATCTTAATTGTATGCAACTAATAACAAATCAGCAACCAACCACTTTTACTTACTTGGCTAAGCCGGTATTTATTAGACTCTCTCAGGTATTGATAACTCTTTCGGTATGCTCGAACAATCAGCAGTCGTAATATTTAAATTCTGTAGCCGGCTGTCTTGGCAACAATAATTCATGCATTACTTCGGAAATCTATTACAAAGAAGCCATATTTGCAAAGATAGAACGGTTCGCTAATATTCTTATCCAGGCCTAAGTATCGTGTGACAGTGCTCTGTGTGGGCTTAAATTTCCGAGCCCGTTAGAACCCGCTGTAAATAGCCTCTTCAAAAACTGAAGAGAATCACCTAAATACTTGGACCATGCCCACTTGATATGGAGATGACATTATAATTTTGCTCAGCTGATTGCAATTCAGCTCTCACTGATCTAAAAACGCGACGGTAAAATGTGAAAGTTCTAACTTGCAAAATAAAATGCAAACACACGCTAGAACATAATCATGAGTATGCACAGGTGTTCACACTGCTCCTTCCATGGTGCATACGTTACCCAATTGACGCGGAGATAAACCGGTGCGCATGTGTCTTAACCTTAGCACTAGTCTGCGAAATTCACGCTAGTCACGCTACTAAAAGTACATTTTTGGGGAACAACTGCACCATTTTGGAACTTTGTTGATGATATAATTGTCGAGTTTTGTGAACTTTTGGCATTAGATTTTAATACTCCATAGACACTCATGTGTGTAGCAAAAGACCATATACACTTGGAAATTTATCAATTTGTGTAATATTGAGCAAAAATGATCACAGGAGGGTTGCTTCGTTTTATTGGCTTGACATGCCTGCGTTTGAAATTTAATTGCACGATATATATACATGCAGAGGTTGACAGATATTGGACCCTAACTGCGAATATGAGCTTAATCTAAACGTTACTATCGTATCTTAGACTGACAACATATAGTTTTTTCAGAGTGCGACACATTCAACGACTGCCCACCAGGTCCTGCTGGCCAACCGGGACAACCAGGTGAAGACGGACAACCAGGCAATCCTGGAGGACCTGGTGACGACGGAAAACCTGGAGTAGTTATTCCGTATGAACGGCCCATTGGGCCAGACTGTCGACCATGCCCTGCTGGACCACAAGGTCCTCCTGGTCCCCCTGGTCCACCGGGACCGCCAGGTCCTCCTGGAAATCCAGGCGACAAGACACCTGATGGCAACCCAGGTCGACCTGGACCACCAGGTCCGCCTGGTCCACCAGGACCTCCGGGCAATGCTGGACAACCAGGCAATCCTGGAGCGCCTGGTCGTGACGGTGTCCGTGGAACCAAAGGAAGACCTGGACCACCTGGTAAGAACTTCATATATATTATGTTTCGGTAAATATAACATACAAATATTTTATTATAAATAACTTGAAAAATCATACAGCATTTTTAACACAAAAACACGTCTTTTTAATATATATTCCCCAAATGTGTTAACAATAGTCGAGTCTGAAAACGGAAGGGTATTTTAATTAGAAATTTGTAATTTAACATGTTCAGAAAAATATAAAATGTAAAAACAAACGTAAAATCATGAACGTGAAAGCTGGAAACTGGAACTTTTAATAAAAAATATATTTTTCTTAAACTTCATACACAATTTTCCATGAAACAATTATTTGTGACAATTTGCTTAAGGAACATGATCTCTATGAGATCAATTTTCTATAAATGTATAGACCTTGCACGCTAAAATATGTAATAAGTTTATCAGGACAGTTATAACATATAGAAATTAGGAATTATAATTTCAATGATCTGAGAAAAACTGTGGTTCATAAATTTTCTTAATGTCGATGTTTGCTTACCTTCTTGTGTTAATTATTTACTTCACACAGGTTGACTTATAACATAAAATTGTATATTTTTGAAATAAAATTAGATTCAGAAATTTCTTGGCACATAACAAAAAAAGTGTCGCAATACATTTAACGGGGCCAATGTTTATTCATTTTAGCTTCACGTTTGTTATACATTTGTAATCTAAATTGTACAATACGAGGGTTGTTATTCGTAATACTAAAGATCAAATGTTCATTAGAAGAGTATGCCACGCAGCTACACTGTGCCTTCTCTTATCAAATAATATGATTGTATTTCGGGTTATCACATTCCCCTATGGATTACAGGTGTTTACTCTTCAACGTTCTCTGATGAGGTAGTTTATAAATGCCTCAAAGGTTCTTTGGGGGTATCGACAACCGCATCAAGGTTTTGATTTGTGGCGTAGTCAAACCGTATGTAAAACCTGGGGAGCTATCGTTACAAACCAAAAAAATTGAGAGAGGTAATCGATTCCACCCAATTGACCATAGGTTGTAGTTAATACCCACAGAGAACATTGTTGATACTTGTGCAATCATTGTGGTTGGTCGTAAACTACTACTTCATCGGATAAGTGCCAGAACATCACTATGACCAATTGTTATCATCTTCTACTAAACTTCTCGCAAAAACTCTTGCTACGTCTAACTATAATGACTGCAAAATTACGTGATGCTCGAATACTGACATATTTTTGTAAAAGTTTATCCATGTCTGCAGCAGTGATTCCGCTATCCAAGAATCCATTTATACATATCGGATAGTTATAGGTATACATACATTTTCTAATTGTAGGTCCACCTGGACCACGAGGCCCACCTGGTCCAGGCGGTGAGCCCGGACGCCAAGGCAATCCGGGCAACCGGGGACCAACAGGGCCGCCTGGTCCACCTGGACCACCAGGCCGCGACGCCCAGCCCGGAAATCCCGGTCCACAGGGTCCACCTGGCCCACCGGGCAAGGACGCACAATACTGTCCGTGTCCGCGACGAAGCAACCTCAAGAAGACGAAGAAATTGTAAACGTCACCCACCGCCAAGTACATGGCGCTCGGTACAGAGAAAATTGCATTTGATTTTGAAGACAGCAAACGAATCTAGTCATAAACTCACCTATTAAATTTTTTAATTGTTTTGTATTATGTTAGAATTTCAATAAGTTTGTAATGAGATTTTTTATCCTCAATTTTAGCAAGGACATGAAGTATGTATGTTCTTAGTGGAGCTTTGATCAATTTCGTATCCTTATATATATGCCAAATATGAAAATATATCTGTTTGGAAACGTCCGAAACTTCTATATTGTTTTTCTTTTTTAATTAGTGGTGTTATATACTTGTAGTCAGGCATCCATCAAGTTTGCGAGAAAAAGAAAATGAATTTTCAGTCAGGTGGTCTAGATCAGTTCATGTACCCAAAGACAATTTTCAATCGGAACAAGATCAATTCAATTAGTGCAAGCCTTTTTCTGCTTTAATATTTTCTTTTCATCTGATGTTCTTAAAAATGTGATCGTTTTGTTTTAATAGCTTTTGCTGAAAAATTTTTCATATATCTAAAGATTGTACAAAATCCCCAAAAAAACATCCGCTTAAAACTTTTAACCGTAAATACATATTCGTTTGTAAACATTTACCAGTGTATAAAAACCAAAATTCTGTTTGATTATATGAAATAGCTTGAACAAACATTTTTTTTACTTATATACTCTGCGTTGAACTCAACAAAGCTTACTCTGTTATGTTATCTACACTATTTAAAAAAAAACTGTACCTACTAATATTCTTAACTATAATGTAATTAAAATTCGGGTATATAACATATTTTAAACTATTGAATGGTAAAAAATTTACAGCGCCGACATATTCTTAGACAAAAAAATTCGGTTCGACTACTTAAAAGAAAACTACATTTTGGTCTAAAATTTAAACACTACCAAGAAATAGTTTTAGTATAGTTTAGCAAAAGTATGTCAAAATAATTATATTGCAGACCTGGCTGTGAATGGGGAGTGTTTAAAACTCGGTTATTTTATTGCATCAAGGTTTCGATGGCATGCTAATTTTTTTCAATATAACTACGAATACTTATTGGCAGTACAGGTCGATTAAAATTAAAATATTGTCAAACCTTCTTTGCATAGACTTTACAGCCGCCTATATCATCTTTGTTAAGCTTTGTATGATTAGTATAACTTAATTGATCAGGGTATACTTAATCAAAGTATTCAAAGTTTGTTTCGATGTCAATCAAAATGGTAGCATTAGCTAAAGCTACGGATCCTATAAGCTGGACATTATCGTTTTAACTCTGTGTAGATTATTGTGAAGCTTTTGCTAGTGCAATAAGTTTCGGGGTATATTATTTGTCAATGTCGCTTTTGCTTTAGGAAACTGATTCATGATACTTCGCCTTCAATATCAAACAGATTTTTTCTATCGACATATATGCTGGTTTAGTAAATACATTGATTAATACAACGTGCAATATGTGTATAAATTTTATATTATGCTTAAATAGTATATATCCCTACTGGTTTATGATTTTATTAAAAGCTTCAGAGCATATTTGATAGCACTTAAATCATTTTGAAACCTCAAATTGTAAGTTTAAAAAATTAAAAAACTAAATTGAAAATAATCTTAAAATAAAGCTAAACTAAAAATTTAAACCAAATTTTGAAAATTCCAACTTTGAAGACGAAATTTTGAAAATATAATTTTGAATATGAACGTTTCAAACCAAAATTTTGAAAACGAAATTTTCAAAACAGAAGTTGAAAATCAAAATTTCAAAACCAAATTCGTCAAGTTGTATTGCCGCAACTCGTAAGCCAAAATTTGCTTCACCAAAATGTCTTGTGTCGGGTTTACGTTTCAACTAAAAATTTTCCCAGGCTATAAAATCAGTTCCATGAATGAAATCACTAGTATCACGTATCAATTACACTGCGAAAATTTGGTCCAACTTGATTCATGGATTCTCATATTATAGTTACCAACGGTGATACTTAATATTTATTTCTACCTGATGTTTGAGCAACGTAACATCATATTTAAAGCAAATCTAAACGGATAGTTTGCAGCAGAACTGTTAGTATAAGTAACATGCGCTGTGTCAGTTCAAAGCTGAGTTGGGTCTTTTCGGTTATCTCCCCCAGCCCGAATTTCGTCAATTTTAAAGGTACAGATAAAATTTTGGTACCAATCCATTCATATCGATGAGCTCATTCAGAAAATACCCATTCTACCCACATCCCTGACAAAAAATTTTTTCGATTTTTTGAGGTCCCAATGGTCCCTCCTCTTTGGGAACCCAAAATTTTTTTTATTCGGAATATGGTCATATTGAGTACCATTCGACTCTGCGTGATGAGGCAAGTCGAAAGTTGTGTAATTTATTGAAATCTACCCCACCGTTAAAAAGTTATGATGGCCCAAATAACCCTGAGGGGCAGAAATAAATCGCAGGCCGCGCCGTTCAGGGCATACTAAGCCTAAGCTTTAGTCTTAGCCTAAGCTAAGATCTTTATATGAGACATACACTAAGCCTAAGTCGGGGTTGCCGCCCCCGAACCCCCCGCTCTAAGATGTTCTTTTTATAACGTTATAACGTACGGCCCCTCAATCTTACTTGGGCCATCATAACTTTGTAACGGTGGGGTAGATTTCAATAAATTACACACCAGTCGAAGTCGACTTGTCTCATCAAGCCGAGTCGAATGGTACCCAAAATTGATATTGTTCCACCATAATATCCCAACATAAATGGATTAAGGTATAGATGCTGCATAGTTTATGGTGTGCTTTACTTGGACTAGTATTCCTTCGCAATATGTTAATAATTCCAAGGTAACGTATAAAATGAGTAGTGTAACTATGACATAATAGTATACATGTGCCGTGAATATTTATCTTAAATCAAACAAAACATTTCGAAGAAATAGAAAGTAACAGTAAAATCTAAAACTAAGTTTAGCTAAAAAGAATTTGAAATTTTTCCTTGCCCCAGCGGATGTGGTGATGTAGTAGATATTCGGGTTGCTTTATGTCTTTCTGAATGGTATATGCACTATAATTTTATATAATGTTCAAAATTTTATCCAAATTGTCATAGCAAATATCAAGTTACAAAAGAGAAACAACAAAATTTATAAGGCAATGTTCTAAAATATGTATTACTGGAATCATTACAGTCTCATGGCAGAGGCTGCTCGCGTATTATTACTCTTGCTGCGTTAATTATTATCAAATTTTTTCACCAACTTTAATTTTTATTAAGTAAGTTACGAACAAAAACATCACAATCTGTGAATTGGTTTTTTTCTTGGAAAACGAGTGTTAGTCATCAACCAATGTTTGAGAGCATAAGGATAAATAATTTTTCTAATTTTGCTATGTGTAGCGTTCGGAGAACACAAGGATGCATGCTTCCTGTAGGACCAGGGCGTTATATCGGTCATAAATGACCTGCTTAATGCCAGGTTCGAGGGCAGCAGCCCAACGACTTAGGCTTAATCGTACATATTGTTCATTACATAGTTAGACTTAGTAATTGATAACGACATAAGAATTCATTTCGCTTTCACACCTAAAAGTTACATTGTTTGACATATGTGAAGGTAGTAATTCAGAAGTTCCACAAGTCTGACTAGAAGCTAAATTCGCCGCAATAAAAATTGTTTTAATCGTATATATCGCAGCCACGCAACATGATAATCTAAATTACAACAAAACACAATATATATAATTTATCCTAGGACTAGTTTTAGCCCTAACGGTTCCCAACTTAACCATTTTTCTTGGTGTCCAGACGACCCCAGCTTCCCTGACTCCACGGTGAACCTACGGTGAAACTAAAGAAACCATGTTTGGTCTGGCTCCTATTTTGGCCAACATGTCAGTGGTATCACGGTCATTCGATGGATGGTTAAACCTTAAGCCTGCTCACAGATAGTAACGCTGACTCGCCTTTCCCTCATTCCCGATTTTCACATTCAAGGAGCTAATACGCCAAATGGTATTGGGTCGGAGTACGTGATGTTTCTCTGTCTGGATGTATTACCTTAAACTTGTAGGCTGTATATAAATTGTGCCTTTCAATACTACTTATGCTCGCAGCTTGCTGCGGATAATAAACTATCTGCTGTGTGCTGTTTTTGACTTAAAGCGATAAACAGCAGGGTAAAATCAAGTTTCGGATTTGTCCGGCATAAATGAAAAAATCATAAGGCTTTGGTTTTGAATTAGACCGACCAGAAGCTTCCTCCCTGCTGCATGTACGGTAAACTAGCGGAACACAAGCATAGAGGAACAAATAAACTAAGCGAAAAAAATGTTCGAAAATTCGAAAAGAACTTATTAGCGTGACAACCACCTTTTTCCGAGTTTAGTGGGTTATTGGTTCCAATGCCACATCGAAGAAAAGCCTTAAATACCACTGTGTTTGCCCACCTGTTAATTATTGTATTGTTCGTCAACGAAACTCGCTGGATTTAAAACTTTAGACTTTTCAAATGTGATGATTATCTGACCGACAAAACACAAAACCGTACAGCATTTCGAAACGCGTTAGCCAACAAATGCCGACAACGTTAAGTGCCGCATACATCTACCGGCAATAATGCGGTGTTCACGCTATAATGTCCCCTAAGTTTGGAACCTATGTACACAACACAATGTCAGGCACACTGTCGACAACAGAGTCTTAAACACCCCATGTTTTCTATAAATTTTTTTCAAAGGTAGCTAGCTAGGGGTATTGCCACTTCAGTTTCAACGGAATTTGCCGCGGTGCATCGCACCATCACGCTTTCTTTCAAGGCTTTCGCGATCACTATCAATTGCTACATGGTCTTCTACGAATAGCATATCTTGAGGCACTTTGGGGTTTATATTCCGGGCCAGTACGTCCATGGTGATAATCAACGGAAAAGGGCTCAGTAGCGGTCCCTGGTGTAAAGATACTGTAATCGGAAAGGGTAGAGAACGCCCTTATCTACATCGGATGTGTATTGTACTTATTCAATGCGCATCCTGAACGACTTCTATGCGCACTGTTCTCACGAAGACACGACCATATGAGGTCCGTCGATACAGTGCCATACGATTTCTCTAGGTCGATGAATGCTGCCTAGAGGTCTGTCCTTTTTTTTAAATTTTTTATCAGTATCCGCCGCAGGTTGAGGACTGTGGCAATATTTTGATGAATGTTAAGGCGCCGATTACCCTTGCTTACAACACGGACGAACATGTGTATGTTCATGTGAGTGTGAATGTCAGAGTGAGAGTCAATGTGAGTTTAGGAACTATTGAGGTAAAACCTACTTTTTTCAGAACTAAAATTTAGTATTACCTTGGGTAAGCCCAACGTTAATATACATATTTCGGTGTCAGTATAAAATATATATAATATTATAATATGTATTTTGTAAAATGGCACCGTTTTTGTCACAGCCGTCAGGCTGTGACATTGATTTCACCTTCTGTCAGAGTGTGCATTGCAGCTTTAATTGCACTGCACTGCACGTATTTCTTATAGTCATAAAAGCCTTTTCAGACCCGCTCGCTGGAGTCTGCATGCCAGGCAAAAATGGCATGCAGCAAACGTCTCGGATCTGTTGACTACAATTCACGGAAAACAATTAGGAATTCCGAGAATTGATGACATCGAAAATTATATTATCAACTTTACCAGGTCTGAATTCACTCTTGCTATTTCATAGACAGCATATTCGCAAACAAATAATTTGACATGTTTCAAAAACCATATATTATGTTGAACCGTCGTAAAGTTTATATTTAAATAACTATATTTGTCTTGGCGCTTTTTTTGTTTGCTTGCTGCTGTGACTACTTCTTTTAGAAGAAAACTTTTTTTTAAACGAAAGTTCCTACACATAGTATGTTTTCCACAGGACGTCTTCTTCCGAAATTATATATATTCTTATCGTACAGCCGCATGGCTTACTTTGTGCATGCCATTTGACCTTGGGTGGTTCTTCACACAATATTTTCTTGGACACTATGTGTCAGCGTGTAGTGCTGTACGGTAGAATTGAGGAAAGGTTTGTTTTAGCTCGTCCCCATTGCATCCTTCAAGCCTTATTTATAAGTTTGGGTACCTAATTTGGTCGTCGAAGACAAGTTTGACCTTATTTGAGGTCAAACTTGACGAGAACAGCCAAAGTTAGTGCCAGATGAACAGGCAGCTAATCGGGTACCCGGGTAGTTTATTCGCATCGGGAACAGGGTACTCGGCTAGCGATAAACCACCCCTTGCCCATGTCTAATATATTAATGTACAGTTGATTAACATTATACATATAATTGATTTAATACAAATATTTTTCGTAAGATTCAACCAAATTCTAATGACAAATTTTTGAAAAACAGTAAAAAGTACCTATTTTTCTAATCTTTCAACAGAAAAGAAAGGTATCCGCTCAACTAAATTCCAATCTAGCACTGCTATCTTTCTGTTTTTGACCCTGTTTTAAAATGAAAATGCTTTAGGATGAACTCATTTTAAATTACGGTTTTTCTTCTATTTTATAGTTGGTTATTTCTAAGTTGGTTGTTCTTTCGAAATCGATTTTCACATTTCTCGTCGGTATGTGTCGTTGCATTAGCATGAAAATACATGGCACAGCGCAGATATTTGATTGATATCGTTTGGATTATATCTTAGCTTCTTCTGTTTTTGGATCTATCGTAATAGTTTTACTTTGGTACCGAACGAAGGCACTTAGTTTTATTAGACAAAATAAATATATTACTAGAACTAGATTGGTGTTATATACGTATTACATATTATTGCGTGCGTATTATTTGGTGCGTTGCACCGATCATAATTTATCTAAAAACAGGTTGACTTATTTGGATAAGTCAAGACGTTATGCTCGTGAAGTTACCCGAACCTAAAACACGAGGTACACTCATTAAATTACCTCAATACCGTTGGGTATATTGATAAAATTAATACCTGAAACTAAACACCCGGGGTATACTCGTAAAATTACTACAAATATAATACTCGGGCTTCTCTCGAAAATTTACCACAAATCGAATAAGAGGCTACACTGGTCAAATTGCCGCAAAGCTATAACGCAGGGCATATCTCAACTTATGGACACCTATGGGTTTATGCATCAAATGAAGTATATATAAGCATTTCTTCGCTGCTGTATTTTCACATTGTGTTCTATGAATATGCGAATGAGGTACGCAGATATACAGTTCGTTGCTTTATATATGCTGCTACATTTCCATCAAAGGGGTGATGTAGTGTAGATTGTAGTGTTTGAAGATTATGCAAATTAAGCAAAAACCTTATTTGCACGACACGATAAAATTTACTATATAAGTTCACACTCAAGTTCAAATCACTTTGATTACCTCAGTTCATCCCGTCAAAAGGCAATGCCGATTGTGTCAGACAAAACGTGCTATTATTCTTAATTCATGTAGTAAAGAGTATTTTTGCTCAATATCATATCGAGAGAACCAGATATTCACGGTCGGTAATGCAGTAAATTTTGGAGCACCAGGGACGTCGGTGTTTAGCCGTGATTTTGGTGTGATCCGTTCGTCCGTTATATGTAGCGCAGAATTTATGCAATGTATATGTTTCCATCATGTCTCAACGGCCACGTTGGTAAATGCTCAGAGGGTAATATGTCCCACGGGGAAATGGCTATGGTTCACGCAATACGGACGGTGCACGGGTGCTCGAGTTCGCTGATTCTCACGGCTTAGTTGTTGGCAATACCTGGTTCAAAAAGAGACTCACTCATTTAGTGACATACAAAAGTGGTACTGCAAGGTGTCAGATTGACTACATCCTTGTACGAAGAAGAGATCTGTGCAACCTCAAAGACACCAAGGTAGTCCCTTCCGAGGCTGTGAGCTCACAACACCGACCGGTTATCGCAACTTTGTCAATTCGGCAACCACCAGAGCATCACCAGCCAAGGGTAGAGACAAAAAGAGTAAAATGGTGGACGCTACGTAAGAATAGCTGTGCTTTCGTACGCAATATCGTACTTCCTGAAGTCACGAGGGTCGAGGAGACATGGCTGAAAGCGAAGAAATCATTTGTGCTGCCCAGACACAACTCGGCATCACCAAGCTAGGCCGGCGCTTTATTAAAAAGGACCCATGGCTCTGGACCGAGGATGTGGAGACAAAATTACGAGAAAAGAAGCAGGCATATCACTGCTTTCTCTTTGCCAAAAACGGTATGACATGGACATCATACAGAAACGCAAAGTCAGCTGTTAAACAGGCAATTGCTAAGCGGAGAGCAGAACACTACGACGAGTTATACAAAAAGCTCGAAACACGCGAAGGTGAACGCCAGCTATATCGCATGGTGAAACAGCGTCATCGTCGTACACAAGACGTTGAAAGCTTTCACGGCGTGAACGATGAACGTGGTAAACTTATTGTTAACAAGTCGACGGCAACCGAGCGCTGGAATCAATATTTTCAGGCCATTTCCACCGCCGAATTCCCGCATCCTCCGATCTGCCAGTTTGCAGCTAAAGCAGGCCCAATCCAGCCAATAAGTCCTGCCGAGGTGGCTACCGCACTAAGGAAAATGAAAACCGAGAAAGCAACAGGCCCCGACGATATTGCTTCGGAATTATGGAAAAATACTTCACGAGGCTTTTCAACATGGTTAGCAGAATTGTTCAATCGAATTGTCACCGAACGAAAAACACCATCGGATTGGCAAAAAAGTACCACAATACCCATATAGAAAGGCAAAGGAAGCCCAGCGGAGTGCACAAACTACAGACCGGTCCGTCTTCTCTCTCATACTATGAAGATTTTTGAGAGAGTATTGGAGACGCGCATCAGATCCATTGCTGTAATGTCGACAAATCAGGCCGGCTTTGTTAAGGAATGTGGAACCACAGACGCGATCCACGCCGCCCGAATTTTAATTGAAAAACATCTTGAAAACGAAGTCCGTTGCATCTAGCGTTTCTCGACTTAGAAAAAGCCTTCGACCGAGTGCCTCACAACCTCATTTGGTACGCGCTTCGCTCGCATTCCCTTCCGGAAGAGCTTGTCAGCTGTTTCAAACTGCTGTACGCTGACCCAAAAAACCAAGCTGCCCAGCCGGAACATCAAAGAACTTCAACATCTCAGTTGGAGTGCACCAAGGCTCAGCATTGTCACCTCTGCTTTTCATCATGGCACTAGACACCATCACTCAGAATCTACAGAGTGATCTACCCTACTGCCTGATGTACGCTGATGATGTCAATTTAGCAGCCACGACAAAAGACGGTCTCGAACAGTGGGTTCAACAATGGCATGATCGCCTCAACAGCTTTGGCTTAGGTCTGAATCTTAAGAAAACCGAATACCTGACAACAGATGCAAACACCAACGGCACTATTAGAGTTAATGATGTGTTCCTTCCAAAAACAGACACTTTTAAATACTTAGGCTCTACTATTAGTGCAGATGGCAGTCTCAAGGCTAAAGTAACGTCACGCATAAACGCTGCCTGGGCAAAGTGGCGAAACACAACTGGCATCTTCTGCGATCGACATAAAGCCAACACTCTAAAAGCCAAGGTATACAAGTCTAAAGTCTATAGTATAAAGCTATTTTATAACGTGCCCTTGACACCAGCACATTTTCGTATTTTGGATATTCGTATATCTTGGACACGTCGAATTTTTGTAATCTGTAGAGAAGTGTTAAATTAATTTTCAAAAATGCATTGATGCTTTGTATATCAAGATCATATGCATTCTAAACTTTCATGTCTTCGATGCACTTGTACACCCTGCATTTACCAGCGATAAAATTAGCTCAAACACTAAAATGATAGACTGATGGAGTTTGTTAGTGCAAGTGTGTACAGTACGTCATTGAATGGAACAGCGCAGACTATTGGCACACAAAAACCCATTGATGGGTAATTTGTAACGTAAACACCACATTAGACAAGCTAAACATTGTTGCTTTGAAAAGTCAGTTGAAACATTATGACTTGGTGATTTTTGTTCTATATATCCGCAACGATGTTCAATCAAGCTTTGGAGGCCACGATCGAAACGCAGATAAACACAGAAAATGATAACCTTTTGATATTAACATTGATACTATTATTAATTAATAATTTGATGATAAACAGAATAATTAATTATATAATTGTACAATATGATGGACAGACAGCAAAATGCGTGATCGGCGGCCGCTTGATGAACAGACAGCAAAATGCGTTATCCGAGCATTTGTCATGTTTCGACTAGACTACTGTAATGCCATGTGTGCCTGTTGAAAAGCGGATGCAGTATGAAATGCTCGTCATCCTATTCAACACCATATCTGTTGACGCACCGTCATTATATCTCCGATATGGGCAAACTATCAGTGCTGCCACGCCTAGCGGCCTGCCGCATACTCAGCGTCGACGCTTCGCGCAGTAACAGTTTCAACTCCCTTGCATGGAATAACCTGCCATCAAGCCTCCATGATCCTGTTGTCACTGTAAAATTCAAATTTCGACCGAACACTTTCGTATTTCCTGGAATAGACAGTGACACTCCTCGATGACAGCTGAATTCCGTATGGCTTTCTTTGTCATTAAACTTTGCAAATAATTTTGACACGTTTTATAAGATGACGTGAGCATTGCTCCTATGAATTGTTTGGCCGATGTCATGGCCGTGACGACTGAAGAAGAAAGACAGACATACGATAATACTAAATTCGCTTTCGGTCTTAACGATAGAATGGCAAAAGAAAAGTACGGGCACCCGTGTGTGCTAATTTTGTTAGTAATGTTTCAGGAAGCAAAAGGGGTATGTCAAGAGACGTGTTGGTAGATGTTTAGATCACCCTAAATAATTTTTAGTTCGCTTAATTTAGTAAAACCGGATGACTTTCTTAGTTTAAGGAAAGTAGTTTATAAATACGTTTTTAGTATTAATAAACATAGTGCATATATTTTATTTGATCTTATTCAACGAGACATTATTGATCTTAGTAGACTGGCAATATTTAATATTAGAAAGATAGTATGAGATATTTTGGACTTTAGATTCGTGGATAAACGTTAGATTAAAATTAAGCCTAAGAGTTTTTCAGAGTACATTTTACTAACACAGGATTTGACCTTATACATTTGGATAATATTTTCCGACAAGTTAGAGTAAAGCAATTCTGGCCTTGCGATGATATGCCGATTAACACTGGTCATCTCACTACCCCCTTTATCGCGTTCAGTTACGATAGAACTCTAGGCAGTTTCCTCCTTAACTATCGCCAAACTGCAGACAAATTAGATATAATGGAATCCATGACTGAAATTCGCCTAATTTCGTGAATAGTGATCATAAACACATTATTACTGGTAATCTTGATTTTATTAATAATTGGAACCTGAAGATACTTTTAGAGAAAGGGCCTACGTATAGATTGCATCGCCGAATCAATTTTGATGATGTTAAGTTAAAGTTTCATCGAAGTTTGAATAATTATATTAGGAGCATTGTGGAAAAATATACGGGCTTGGAAAACAATATAATTTCGGAATAGAAATTGAACGCAATTTTAAGTCTGCATGAACGCATTAACAGCCTTAAACTCAGAAATTTTGGCTCGGATGAAATTCTTAATTACGCGGCACGTAAGTATATTAGGAAGATTAAATATGATTTTGTTATAGCTGTTACGGATAAGGCTCCGCAAAACTTTAGCTTTATATGAAAGCGCATTTATATTAATGTGATCACCAATGAACTAGGTTTCGATGGTATTAGTAACTTTAAGTCAGATACATATACTCTAATAACCGATACGTAAGATAAAATTTTGCACGCGCATAAATGTTTTATAGAATCAAATTTTGGTAACTTTCTAGATTTAGGCTTTTACAGTATACCTTTCATACTGGTCAATCCGAAATTTCATAAAAATCCTGTTAAATTCAGATACACTATATCGAGTAAATTTGCATACACGAAGATAGCCCCTAGTATCTTATGTAGTAGTCTGAAACTATTATACTTAAGATTTAGCAAGCTTTCGGATCTAAACTACAGATTTAAGAGATTTCACAATTGTTGGATTGTTAATAACACAGATAAAATTCTTGATGTGATTAGGTATTTAAATAATAAAAAAGATATTCATACAGTTAATACGTATGATTTTATTACAATGTATACTAAACCGGAGCATAAAGATATAGTTTTTAGACTGTCTGGTAAAGGAATGCCTTTAACAAATCTAAAAATAATCTGATTGCAACTAGTAAATCGGGTGAGTATTGGTGTAACACCCCTAGTAAGAATCAAACCTTAGATGCAAATAGTATTATTAACACCCTTGAATGACTTATTAATAATACATACTTTACCTTCGAGGATTTGGTCTTTAGGCAAACGATCGGCATTCCATTGGGCACGAATTCGGCTCCGTACATTTCTAATCTATACTTACATCCCTTTGAACAAGAATATCTGATGACATGTAGTGCACCAATTAGAAATAAATTTAGATACTTTCCGCTATATTGATGACATTTCGACTATTAATGATGTTAACACTTTTGAGTCTGTTTATCAAAATATTTACCCGGATTCGTTAGAACTTTGTAGAGTTAACTCCCACAATAAATCCGCCAACATTTTTGACCTAAATATTACTATAAAAGAATGAAAGGCCGATGTGGATCTTTATGACAAAAGACAACTTTTGGATTTTCCGATAACTAATTTTCCATTTTTTACTTCTAATCCGTCGCGTTCGGTTTTTAAAGGTATTATTCATGGGCAAATCTACCGGTTTTTTAAAAATTTGCAACAAGCCGATGTGGATCTTTATGACAATAGACAACTTTTGCATTTTCCGAAAACTATCTTTCCATTTTTACTTCTAATCTGTCGCATTCAGTTTTTAAAGGTATTATTCATGGGCAAATCTAACCGGTTTTTTAAAAATTTGCAACAAGCGGGAATTTTTATTAATAATCTAAGTTCTTTGGTATATAGACTCAAAAACAGAGGTTATCCCTGAAGCTTTATTAATAGGCATATAAAACGCTCTCTGAAATAGTTTTTTCATGAATCTTCTACCGTCATCGAAATTCGTCATATGGTTAATATGTATTTTGCTACGCTTAGATAACGTAGTGGGCATACGTTTGGTTCTATTCGGTTTGATTCTAGTTTATCATATTTACGTACCAGATGATGAACTTATACATAATGATATACGGATCATAGTTAACTTGTTCATATTACGGAACTTGTGCGAACATCTTATGATGTTAACGCATGCATATTTTATGCATATACGGTGGTACGTGCCTCACTGATTTTTTAAATTTCACCATTTTGGTCAACACCCCACACAATTCATGCATATTTTGATTCCGATTCTAGATTGATATTCAAAATAACCATCCCCCGTTTTCGACAACGAAAACGGACTACCCTAACGATCTGGTGACAGATTATTCCGGTTACGGATAGGACAAGCCTTTTCGTGGTGTGGTCGCACACTCCGACATTCACCGGAGTGCCAAAGGATAGACACATGCTGTGACCATTTCTCTTTTGAAATAAGGCAAATAGTTGTTATATTATTGGGTTTTTACGTGTTAAAAGATTTACATTTCATGAAAAATGTTGATGGTACAGTATATAAATCTACACATTTTCATTATGAAAGTAGAATATTGAAGAGAGACAGATCTTTTACAGTTCTGTTATACATGAAATTCTTAGTGTTATCGTTTTATTATGTAACTAAATATAAATTTAACTCTTAGTCATTGTGTAAACTTGACATGTTTAAAACCTATTGTTATATAATTGTAATTATTACACGTATACATAGTAAATGTACCAGCATTCATGTCCATCCGTAATATTATTATGTTCGCGCGAACTATTTGTCAGTATTTTGCCAGGCTCGGTCCAAGCATTCTAAAATACCGACCCCAGTTACAACAGATCGGACCAACCCGCCTTCGAATTGGGTCGAGCTGACGTCAGTTGCGAACATGTCGATTCGGGTCGAATTCTTGAAGGCTGGTCCATTCCGATTTCAGACGGCACGGGGCCAGGCCAGATGGGCTGATTTCGAACTAGACGTGCCGGGTCGAATTCTTGAGATCGGCAAGGCAGGCCCACCCTGATTTCGGGCGGCAGGGAGGCCAGCCCAGATGGGCTCACTTCGAGTTAGAACTGGTCGCACAGGGTAGACTTTTTGAAAGCAGCAAAGCAGGCCCATCCTGATTTTGGACGGCAAAGGTGCCAGGCCAGGTGGGATGATTTCGATTTCGAACGGGCCTGGCAAATCTAAAATTTGTTACACGTTCTCCCCTCTAGGGATAAACATTTTTATTTTACATGTATATAATGCAACAAGCATGTAAAAAGTCAAAATAAAATCTGCCGATCATTCTTAAAAGTAATTATTGCCGATTCACAGAATAATGCGCCCATCTACTCAAAAAATTTGTTACATACGATATGTCATACGTAGCTGTGTTACATACGACATGTCAAACGTAACCATTGTTACATGCGACATGTCGTATGTAACAAAAATTTTCGAGTAGATTGGCACATATTTTGCGAATCAGCAATTAATTCCATATGATGCGATGAAATTTTAAGTTTTCTGGAGATTCGGTGATTCGAATTGTTAATAATAAAGAACTATTCACGCAAACAGAAATTCACGCTTTTCGTAATCATCATTCAGTATTTATCATATATAAAATGACCAATCTGTGCAATAACTTGTAAGTCATCGCAGAATGACTTAATGATCGAATGCTTTCTGAAATAATTATGTTACCAAAAGCAACAAACGCAGATATTAATTCGAGAGTTGGAGCGTATGCTGCGTTTGTGCGGTGATTCATTGTGTGCATAACCATAATGTACATTGTTAATTTTATAGACATTGGGTATGATCGCATCAAACATAATTTGTTGCAATAGATAGAAACTTTTTGACATTGGCGAAATAGCTATTTATACAGAATACACAATGTGATATCTCGGTGCTTATACCGCAATAGAAGCGTCTGATCGTCTAACTGGATACACTGGATTATGATAGAATTTTAAAAATCGCTTTTCACAGGAGCTATGTTAATTACCTAAATAATCTTAATATATACTTAACGTTTTAACAGCACAACTGCTTTGGATCACCTATGCAATGAATTGATAAATAGTGAATTTATATGTAGAAGTCGAGTCTAAGTACGTTTAAAAGTATTAACAAGCAGAAGTATAGCAGCTTAGATTGCAAGATAACATGTTTCATGTTGTGTATATGATCTCAAAATATTACACTTCAAAATTTTTAACTACCGGTACGTTGCTTACTTTTTCGTCAAAAACATATGACGGTGCCTTGGTACGGGGTTCACCAATCGCTAAACATTATTTCAGTAAACATGAACAAATGGAGCCCTTTCTAGAAATCATTTGATTCCTAGTTTCGCCTCCCAAACATGAGGCAGACATACAGTCTGGTGCGTCCGACAGGTGCTAACTTTAAAATATCCAAAATTCAATTAAATTTCTACAAGTTTTTTTTTACCAAAGGCTAAGATGGATAATCAATCTTGTCATTTTACTTATATATATTTTGTTAAAGTTAAGTGTCTTTAGTTTCATAATTTAAGTCATTTAAAAATTTTAGTTTAGGCATGCTATGTTAGAAAAATCATATTGTTATTTTGGTTTCTACTGGGAGAGGCAATAAATACCAACGGAAAATAAGCCACAGCTAGCCTAATATTTTGCAGAGAGGCACGTACCAAGGGGCAGGTTTGTTTTTTGGGAAAGCAAAATTCTATGAAATGCTGGTCACAATTGCCGAATTTGGAAAAAAACACATTGTTATAAATAGATCGTCTGTATTTTATAAAATTCCGGGTATATTTTTGAGCTGTATGAAAGCAAGACACGGCATCTTGATGGCACATAAACAACAGTCCAGCATTGTATATATAATGGTTAAACTGATCATTTTTAAACATAATCTATTGTGTCATGTTTGGAACGTACTGTCACGTAAATTACGTAAGCTTTTCAATACAAAAATTGTGAAAACCCAACGCTATTAGCTAAGCATCTAGTTTTTGAAAAATTAACTTCCAACAGATATCGGTGACATTCAAATTCGCAAAGCTTTTCAAAAATTGTGAAAACCCAACTGTCACAGAGAAGCACCTAGTTTTTGCAAAACGCGTTTCCGTTACAACTCTGTAAATTTTTGTGCGAAATATTCATTTCTAACAGATATCGGCGACTTTCAAATTCGCAAAGCTTTTCAAAATTTGTGAAAGCCCAACGGTCACAGAGAAGCACGAAGTTTTTGCAAAACGCATTTCCATTACAATTCTGTAGGTTTTTGAGTGCAATATTCACTTCCAACAGATATCGGTGACTTTCAAATTCGCAAAGCTTTTGAAAAATTGTGAAAGCACAACGGTCACAGAAGACACCAAGTTTTTGCAAAACGCATTTCCGTGAGAATTCTGTAGGTTTTTTGAGTGAAATATGGTGTCGAAACGGTCTTATGTAGCACCACTACTATAGTACTCTCTAAATTTATCGATATTATCGTAAAAAAATTGCATGATTATTTGATATTTTGGAAGATAATTAGTCGTTTTAACTGATTTATAACACAAATCTTGTTCTATATTTTATGCTTCCCAATCGCAAAAACGGTTTCATTTTGTGTTCGCCCAAATTCCGTTGAGATCTATGCATTTTATTCCTACTACCTACGGTCTCAAAAAATTAATGGTTCAATTGGATTTATTGCTTGTTTCTAAAAACATGCATTTTCTTATATTGAAGACATTATTTTATTCGTGTTGTGTTATGTAGATTTTAAAACTCGGTTCCAGTTGATCTCTGGAGGTCGCATATATTTGAAATCAATTGAAACTAAATTGCAAAATACAATTGTCAAAATTTGCGATGAGAACGCTTATTATTACACGCATTTTATCCAAAGCTGTAATTCACGGGAGACACCTTTGAGATAGCGGAAAATGAGGCGCCGTTAGATAATACATGCTGACGCTTCGAGGTAACAGGGGAAAGAAAGCTTAAGGCGTTGGGTGGAAGGTCGTTTCGGGGGAGGGGGTGGTGCTGAAAAACAATTGACGACCTCCCCATCCTCTTCGACGATCAATTTTGTCAGTTTTAAACGCATTTTACCTTATTTCCTCCGTACGCTGAAAACCCTGCTTCGGTATGTAAGATGTGGGCTAACATTGCACTGTAGCTATGCTTCTTACTTAATGAGTTGAATAAAATCAAGTGCGTTAGAAAGGCGGATCCCGCACTTCCTGTCCTAGATGTGGGCTGCTGTAGTCCACCTATATAATCGGCCCTAAAATTTTGTTATTGATCCCGCCATTTTGAGACGTTCCATTGCTATTCGTTAAATTAAAATTCAATTTTAAATGATTAACGTTATTTTAATATCCTCTCGAAAGGGCAATACTGGCGTTAGCATAGGTCAAAAAGCCACTAGGCGATTAATAATTTTTAGAGCTGCTTGTTTTACAAACGTTTTATAGACCATAACACAAGAAAAGGCGTTCTTTATAATTGTACTACAATTTGAGCTTGTCCAAACAGATATTCTGGAAGCATCAACTCCGTTAAAAATCTGTTTCCTGTGTCTGTATAGTATTGCGGTGTGTCGCCTAGATACGGGCGTCCCATTATTCATTTATACTATCCATAGTATTAGTCAGATCTTTTGCATCAGCATTAATGTTTGTCGCATTAATTATTTGGCGTTTTTAGCCCAGTGCGTTGAGACATAGATACAAACATTTGGCTACTTACTGACAACGGATATTATATACATATTTAATGATTCTTATATTTTATACAGTGTCTTCAAGTGGAATGTTATAATATTTGACCAAAATATCAAAAGTTCATGATCCTGCTGTTGAAAAAATGTGAACATGCCCAGCAATTCGCAATGAGAAGAAGCATTTTGAGTGTTTTCAAATATATTAGACTATATTATTTTAACATTTTAACATGTCGTATTACGGTAATGTAATTTTGCCCTAAATATCTTTAGCTGCTACGATTGTGTTGTAACCGCAGCCATGACAATTAAAATTAACCTGATGACAATGTACATTGATTTGCAAAAACCTTAAGCATTCCTCACTACCTATATAAGCAACATTCCAGCCATGTAATTTAGAGACCATCTTTGGAATGGCTTCATTGGATTCCGCTGGCTTATGGGATCAAGAACCTTAGTAGACTTAGTATCACCTTTCCATTGCTACAAAATATCTTGCAATGAGACTTTGTAAGTTTTAAGACAAAATTCCGCAATGATTATTTATGTTTTGAGTCGTAATACGGCAATGCTTAGCAGAGTGAGTGTGATTGCTGTACGAAGCAAAACATTTTTTTACACTTTCAGTGCTATAATATATCTGCCAGTACGTGCACTAGCGAGTCCAAAGGAGAAGGGGCGGGACCAGAGGTCCCCGACAGACCTTATATGAGCCATAAAAACACTGAAAATGTAAAAAACACATTAGAACGATTTTTTGACCAATGATGGGTCGAGCTCTGTACATGCTCATGCTCTTAGGGAGGTAGTGGGGTTATATGAGGCTCCAACCCCCCCCCCCCCCAGCCCCATCCATCCAACCCTCCTCCCTCCGAGGGTCCGTGCACTCCTGACAGGTCCTCTAACTCACCCGAAGGCGCCGCACACGCCGAAAACGTAGCTGCTATGCAGCCCCTCCCCCTCCGCCCACCATCTGTATGTACATGAGGTTACCGCCTGTAAAGGCATCCCCCATCCCCAGGCCCGGCTATTCCTGGGACTTCGGATCTGGGTCCATGTATGCGAGCTCCTAGCCGCCCCCCATGAGAAATTTATGGATTCGCCAATAAGTACTAGCTCCGTATATGAGTGTTAATGTTTTTAGAGATAAATATATATTTAATATAGCTTTTCCTTATAATGGTTCTTCAAATACAACGAAAGTTCAGACCACTGACAAAATTTTGATAAATATCTAAATATTTCAATGCCAAATACAGTTTGCCTAACTGAAACGAAACTACAACTACGCCGCCCTTCGGGGTAACTGGTTTGTCTAACTGAAACAAAAGATATGAAGACCTATTGCTTTCCGCAGTTCCGTTTTTATAGTAAATTTAAAATATTTTCTTTTCGCCTATTGTTACGTTTAGGGTTTATATGGTTTAGAAAAAAGAATAGCTAAGCCCTGTTTGTTCGGGGGCGGCAACCAGCCCCCCCCCCCATTCAACTCTGACCTAAGCATAGGCTTAGTGTAAAGCTAATATCAAGCGTAGCATAGGGCTCGGGTATAGGCGTATTTCCTTAAGAACGGCATTACCATGCATTTCACCCACGCCGCTAAAGGTTACCCTTTATTTTCATCTCTAGTTTTGCAATTTTTAGATATATAAACTAGATTTTTTATAAAAGCTAAATATATTGGTTTTATGTTTTAAGGTTTTTTAACTGAAATTAAAAATGATGGTAAAGCCGACGAAATAAATACTATTCAGCTCTATCAGAGCAGCGAAATTGTTTCTCAAGTACCACAGTACTTTACATAAATGTTTAGCAGCTAAAATATTAAAAAAATATTTATAATTAATGCCTGGTAAAATAGCAAATAGCTTTAGAGTTTGTATTTCGAATATCAAAAAAGCCGAGTGTTGCTGTAAAAGATGGAGTCGGGTCTTATAAACTCCTTTCTAAAACGTCAAAAATAAATATATCGTCTGAAATAGGCGTAGTACAGCCGTCAACCCGCAGCAAGAAGACCCGAACATACATAGTTCTGTTCTTAATAGCTTGAAAGTGTAACTAATATTTGTTGATTTCGAGAGAAAATTAGATAACTGAAGTGGCCCATGTCAATTTTAGGGTCGAAGTATAATGCAGACTATGCTGTTCTCGATATACTAAATCTACGCCTTAGTCTTAGCCTAAGCTAGGGTCTCTATATAAGACATGTACTAAGCCTAAGCCTAAGTCGCGGGGCTACCACCACCCGAACCCCCCGCACTAAACTGTTCTTTTTACAGAAATCTTTTCCTCAGTCAAACGAAAACGGTAGTAGATTTAATTCTTAACTTTTTGATGGAACAGCTACACATCCTTTATTATAACCCATTCTTTAGTGTCCTATTTATGTTATAGTCATTTCTAGTTACGTTCGTATCACAGTCCGTCTGTCACAAGGCTGGGGGGCAAGAGGTAGAATATCGAACTTTTCGGGAGCTTGTCATTTTTCCCAATTTTTCTTAATTTTAGCCAAATTGTGCCGATTGTCTCCAATCTTTGGTAATTTTCATAAATTTTTCCCTGCACTATGGAAAAGGGGCTGGCTCGCTGCGCAAAACACGGGGCAGGGGAGTGGAGGAAAATATGATTTGGATGGGGGGCCGACCACAAGACCGGTATGTCCTCCCCGTATCGCTTGCACATTAAATGTTCTCTCAAATATTTAAAGAATCGCAAATTTTTATTATTAAGAGCATTCAGGCGTTGAATTGGGTCTTGCTTGCTACAGGAAGATCACAGCCGAGCTAACTTGGACACGGTTCACGTAGATTCGAGCCAGTTTACCTCCAGATCCGAGATGAGACGAGGCGAGCCAAATATTGCTCAAGTAGAGCCGAGTCGAGTAGAGCTTGAAAAACTGGCTGTTTCCCCATTAATATGTTCGTCAAAATTATTAGCTTTACCGCATTAAGCAGAACCAAGTCTACATGGTAATCTATTAAGATATTCCCAGGAGCTCTATAACCCACCAAAAATTGTGAAGAACAGACTAGATGATGGAATGTTGGCCGCAGTCATAAATGTTACCCTATAGCATGTATATATTATGCACATATATTTATGTATAAAAAACAAATGAAAACAAAAGTGAACAGAGCTCGGACATTGTAATCTGTGCTTTTAACAGGAGATAAAATGTACACTGAACGTGTGTTTTAAATGGCAAATAGGTTTATAATTTTTTAAACTGCTTTATTTTTGTGGCTTTAATAATCAATATCTCGGTGATCTTTTTGGCGTTTTTTCAACGACGAAGTTATTAAAGACCATGTGTTTCTCAAAAGCTCAAAAGAGTTTTACAAAGTTTTGGTGCTTAGTGTTGTTATAGACGATGGTTTTGCTGCATGTTTAAAGTGTTACTTAGTTATGTTTGTAGCTCTGCAGTTTAAATTTATGGTCATTGTAGATATATCATGATATCAGTAAACGTTAACGCCAAAATTTGGGGGAAAATGATTTTATTATAATATCGTTGCCATTCAAGCTTCATCGGATTTGGTTGTAGATGATCTTGGCTGTGGAGAGGATTAAGACACGAGTGTTGTAAACTTTTTGAAATTTTCAGAAATTCTGCATTTTGATATAATATTCCCCCAATTTTTGTAAATTTTCCCCAGTTTTGGGTAAACTTTCTCCCATATTTTTGTCACTGGGTGCCAATTTCCCCTAAATGGTGCTGGATTTTCGCCAAATGCCAAGTCAAAAGAGATGCGGCCTCGAAGCAGATGGTTGTAAATATGGCTTAAGGTATACCAGCAGCAGAAGGTAACTACCGCTGATTTTTTTCTTAATATCTGTCAAAATTGTGCTAATAATCCTGCAATGTATTCATGGTTTATAGATTGTATTTCTTAACTAATTTCAGTGCAGTATACACATTTAGATACTTTTCCAGTCTAGCACACATTGTGAAATTCTTAATTGAATGCCATAGTTGTTGCCAAAGACAAAGTTATTGCTTGTTGTGCCATGATGTTTGTTATCTATAATTGTTCTGCGAGCGAAGGGTGTAAGCATTTATTCGTTTGCGCACTGACAAATTTTACTGGGTTCGTCCGTCGGATAGTCCGTCCGTTCGCCCTTCGTCTGGATATTTTTCCTAAATATCTCTGTAATGAATGAGGTTATTCACATGTAGTCTTTTATGTATTATAGCTTCTTGTCTGGACCGTGATCCATATGTAATTCATCTATGTAACATTCCCATGGGGTATGGTAAGATCTTTAAATAAGGTACCCATTCAATTTTTGTGACGGAGGGAAAATGCGTTTTTAGTTATATCTGAATACACAGACATCATATAAACAAATGTTGCCTTGCCTTTAAGTTCGCCTGAATAAGGTCTAGAAGTTTGTTAATCAACTCATTTTGTCAGCCTGGTGGACAAAGCTATAGCGACACAAAATGGGGTCCCTAAAAGGCCCATTTTAACCCTCCAAATTTCATATTTTTAAGGTAATCGTTAATTAGAATTTTATGGCCACTATAAAAGTTTCGGAGTAGCTAAAGACGATGGAGTCGTTCATTTGAACGCCTCTGTGACCAATGTCACTTTTTGGAATAGAATATATCCAAGGTATCCCCCACCAACAAAGCGCTATGTATGATTTCTTGAATTTAAATTTACTGATATATTTATGCATCTGCTATTGAATATTCGAGGATGTTGAAAACGATGGAGTGATTCATTTGAACGCATTTGTGACCATTGTCTCCATTTTGGAATAGCACTGTTTCCTCCAGGGAACTACGAATCGAAGAACTATTCATGTTTGCGTGATTTTCAATCTACTGCTGTATTTTAGGGCCTCCTTGCCCGAGATCTATGCATCATTTGTTGTGATTCTGAACCTAGTGCTGTAGTTTAAATTAGGCGCAAATGCTTTCGAGGATGCTGAAAACCATGAATCAATTTATCTCAGTGTATCTGTGACCGATATAGATTTTTGGAATGGTACTCTATCCGTTGCCCTGCCTTGAGCCATGCATAATATCGTAATTTTCAACCTAACGTTATAATTAGTTGAATTTGTGGTTATACAGGTTTTTTGAGGATGTTGAAAACAATCAAACGATTCTTTTTAATGTATATGTAACCAATACACCCATTTTTACATGATACTGTGTGCTTTGGAATAACCTTTGATCTCTGCATGATTTTGGTGGGTTTCAGTGTAATGCTGTAATTTGTTAATTCTGCGAAAATATAAATTTTCAGGGCTTTCAAAAATGATGAGACGATTCGTTCAAACGCGTCTGTGAATATAAACGTCGCTCACTCGCAGTGATACCGCTCGCCTTCTTGACCAACCTTCTAGTAATACATTACATCTTGCTAATTTTTAGCACGGTCCGAATACAGTTATAAACCTGACTGATGTTAATGAAACTGTGAATAAATGTTTTATTATTTTGGTTACAATAAAGTCGTGTTTATCATGCAATTTTGGTAATGATATTACATAGAAATCCTATGATTTAGTCATTTATTTTGGTAAATGCATATCCGTGTTACTGAAGATTTTGCGTAAATTTTCGAATAAGCCTACTGGTTTTAAAAATCTTATATACATGTTCGATTATTAGTGACTATAAAATGACAATTTTAAGAGAAAAACTTACTTATAACTGGTCGATTGAAAAGTTTAAGTCGCACCAGCAATTATTAGCCCGTTGGTGCTGCGTTGGTTTGAAGTGTTTGAGAGATGTTCGATAATTATGCATACAAAATTGCTCAACCTGACGGCGACAAGACGAGCATTATTGTCTTTTCTTAATCGGTTCATCGGAACACCAGTGTACTTTCTGAATCCACTTTTCACTATTGCTATTGTATTATAGAGAACTTTTTAACTTTATTATTTTATTCATTAGCTAAAGACATTGTCTTATTTTATTCATTAGCTAAAGACATTGTCTTATTTTATTCATTAGCTAAAGACATTGTCTTATTTTATTCATTAGCTAAAGACATTGTCTTATTTTATTCATTAGCTAAAGACATTGTCTTATTTTATTCATTAGCTAAAGACATTGTCTTATTTTATTCATTAGCTAAAGACATTGTCTTATTTTATTCATTAGCTAAAGACATTGTCTTATTTTATTCATTAGCTAAAGACATTGTCTTATTTTATTCATTAGCTAAAGACATTGTCTTATTTTATTCATTAGCTAAAGACATTGTCTTATTTTATTCATTAGCTAAAGACATTGTCTTATTTTATTCATTAGCTAAAGACATTGTCTTATTTTATTCATTAGCTAAAGACATTGTCTTATTTTATTCATTAGCTAAAGACATTGTCTTATTTTATTCATTGGCTAAAGACATTGTCTTATTTTATTCATTAGCTAAAGACATTGTCTTATTTTATTCATTAGCTAAAGACATTGTCTTATTTTATTCATTAGCTAAAGACATTGTCTTATTTTATTCATTAGCTAAAGACATTGTCTTATTTTATTCATTAGCTAAAGACATTGTCTTATTTTATTCATTAGCTAAAGACATTGTCTTATTTTATTCATTAGCTAAAGACATTGTCTTATTTTATTCATTAGCTAAAGACATTGTCTTATTTTATTCATTAGCTAAAGACATTGTCATATTTTATTCATTAGCTAAAGACAGGGTCTGTTTCGAACATTGCTTTTTGCCGCTCAAATTTTTACAAGAATGGCGCGCTTACCATCCCAGCGGTCGCAGCGTAGCAGTAGGTCGCTTTATCAGAGACATAACAAATTATATATATCAAATTTTTCACGGTATATTATCATCCAGGATGACAGCGTTTTATAATTTAAAAGATATTCTTTCATTACGGTTTGTAGTTTCATTAATTCAAAAGATTGTTAACTGATGTCGACCAGATATTCGTCGCTAATTTAGCTATTCTTTGAATTTTCTTTTTCTGCTTGATTCAAATATTATCCGTCGCTCTTTATTCGTATTAAGCAGTAACCAGCTTACAACGGGGTTGAATCGTTAAATTTAAAGAGCATCGTCACAGCGATCCCAAAACTTTGAAATGACTTAGCAGTCATCTGTTTTAGTGGTAACAGGCAACATTTTATAAAAGCTACAAAAATATTTTTCCGAACGAATGCAACATATTCTTCATAAAATTTCATCAGTAAGAATGCAAAATCTCCACTTTAGATCTGAGCAATAAATTTCTATCGTTCAATTGAAATTCTCAAGTTTTATGTCAAAGAGAATTTATATTTTTTAATGTGAAGGCGTATTTCTGTACGTTGTGAATGTTTGTGGCGCAAAACAGAAGTGATATCTTGATTATTCCAGTTTTTTGATGACCTGACATTGACAGGAACAGTATGATATGAGTTGATATTTTAGCCATTCATATAGTCTATGCTACTTAGGAAGGTAATTTAACGCGCAATAGTTCATATCTTGATAAAGATCTTTGAACGTCGACGTGTGAAAAATGTAAACCTGTTCGAGACATAAACGACGTAGTTTAGTGGTGTTGGATAACATTTCGAAATCCTAAATCCTGCGACAGTAGTGTCTTTGAACTTTCTCAATGATGTTGGCGTTGGCAAAAAGCATAAGCGATGATGCAACGATGTATCCACTTGCGACTGATATCGCCCATAATAAAAATTATGCATCAAATGACGTCAAAAAGCGCGTTATACTTACAGAAAAACCTGGAAAATATTATACTACACTACTGCTATGACTGCTAAACTTAATAGTTTCTAAAATAGTGATCTCCAGATCTATACAGCGTCTGCAAGACTTAATAATTCCACTTCTGAGAAAGAATTTGAATGCATACCAATCGCATACTCGTGAACCATTGATGTCAAATAAATACCACGCTATGTTGCCCGTGTTGAAAATTGCCACATTCCAACAGCTAAAGTCAATAGCAAGCACTATTTTGAAATACCTGTCGAGCATCGCTCATTGAAAAGCAAAATATACCGAAACGTTTTAAATGCCTTAGGTAACAGACATATCAAAGTCAACAGATTGGCCCATTCATGTATCGTATTGGGAATATTGAGTTTCGGCCATTTTTACAACGAAACCACGTTGATTACTTACAATAGAAATATGGTTTCGTTAAGACAAGTTTTGCAGGTTATTTACAATTCGTTTCTTACTTTTAACTAAATGATAGATACATTTTTCTGGTTTCAAAACTCAAAATTTGATATACCGGCTTTTGTTGTAGTAGCGTGACGTGAAATAATTAGAGGCACTGCAGTAATAAACGGCTGTTCAAATATTTAGGTGGGATGAAAACAAATCGAGTCCTGATTCCATTGGAGAAAATATTTCGGCTGAGTATATCTCCAAGTTACGATAAAATGCTATGCGGACGATTAAATGAATAAACGAAAGCCAAGATAATTTAATTTTTGGTGTAGGTTTTCCATTGCCGTACAGTATTTCCGTCAGTGTACAGATTACAAAAACTAAATATATTGTACGTGTAAATTGTAATACTGACCTTCTCTTTTACGACAGCTCTCGGCAGGTTTTGTATAACGATATGTCGTAAATGTCGTTCTGCAGAAAGAAGCAAACATCGTTCTACAAGGTACTTGGTCGGCTTGCCTGAAAAGGAATCACCAGCAGCAGTAACAACATCCGCTCAGAGTCTTTTGTCACAGCGTAGCGGAGTCGCAAAGCCTTTTCTTAAAGCAATTTTGATTTGGGACACGTACAACTAAGCCAGGGGGGCTATTCCAATGAGTACTATTACGATTGACAAAGCTGCACCTCCGGATATCTAGACACTGAACAGATTTCCTAAGACACTGTAAGAAATAACCGTTAGAACGAGAAAAATTCGAAACAGCAAACAGTTTAGTTTCATCATAATCAAGCATTTTGTGGATTAGTTTGCAGATGCCAGAGCTTTGCGTTCGCTCCTCAAGTGATTGTAATCGAAGATTAATTAAGCATTGATTATAGCTGCGATCACGCAGTTGAGTAATTACTTTGCAAGCCCTTCCTTGGCATCGTTCCACTAAAGCTATATACTTTTTCAGGTAAAGCGACCACGTAGATATGGCCTATTAGGGGTGAATAAAGCGTTTTATAAATATACAAAAATATTTTAATGTTATTCAATTGAAATGAATGGCAGGTTAAGCAATTGCTAGATGTACCTTTTGCGTAATCAAGCTAATCTGACATGATGGATTTAAATCTTTTATTATCCAATACCTCAAATGGCATCGCTACACACTTTGGTGCAAAAAATGTCAATACAATTTTACCCATTTTACAATTCCGTTAATATCTTGAAATCTAGCAGAATCAACTAAAAAGCTACTTAAAATTTAATAGATAGCGGCATCACCAGCGTGTTACTTTACGTAACAGGAGTCATAATGACCTATATGTTTAATCGATATATTAATAAGGTTGACACAAGCACAGAGCCTCGTAGCCAATGGGGCACTTGCTGACGTGGCCTCCCTCCATCTTGGAAGGTACCGGCCCCTATTTAGAACCCGAAAGGTACGATATTGCGTGCACCCCGAACGATTGAAGTGCCCCCACAGAATGGGAGCCGCTGGCTACGGCCCTGGCCACACTACCACTAACCGTCGCACTAGACAACTGTGACTCATTAATTGGAACATTCCGACTTCTCTTCGATAAATACACCTTTATGTATTATAACGGTGGGCCGCTAAATCCGAAATGTGACAACATGGCTAAAAGTTTGCCATGTGGCACAGTGTCAAAAGCTTTTGTTAGGCCGAGAAAGACTGCGTCAACTGGATTTCGTGCGTCAACAGCTTTATTTATATCATCCAAGAAGTCTATAAGTAACTATTCAGCTGATCGCCCTTTCGTAGAGCCGAACTGAGGCCGCTTAGTGAGCCCCTTCTGGTCACAAAAATGTATCAGATGATGTATGTTTTATGATAGCTTCTAACGTTTTACAACAGCTGCAGGTCAAACTGATCGAGCGCTAGTTTCCAATTTCTGGCGGGGCGTAGATGCGGACTTATGTATAGCGATTACATTAGCTTTTAACCAATCGAGTGGGAATTAACCATCTTGTAAGCTTTTAATAAATAGCACTGATAAAGTCTCAGAGATTGCATAATGGCTATTGAATAATTATTTATTAGTTATTTTATCAAGACCTGGTGAAGCATCTTTAGAGCAGACAAAGTTCAGGTCGATTATTACGTTATTAGTATAGTGTACGCCATCAGCACCGTAATTTTCGCTCAATGTAACTGGAATGTCTTGCTTAAAAACGGGTACAAGTTATTTTTTGAATTTTGATACAATGGTAAAGTTGGTTACAATGATTTGACCATTTTCTCTAATTAAATTAATTTTTCTTGTCCGCTTAGTCTCTGATTACATAAGCCAGCAATCGATAGGGTTGGTTACGAAACTATGTTACTAAACGAAGCTGCATGCTTTGAATCGATTTGTTCACCACATTATCATCTACTTTAGCCAGCATTTCATATTTCTGCCAAGAAACTTCAGTATTATGTTGTTTCTATTTCTTCAATGCAGCTGTTTGGGCCTTAATAGCCAGCCAAGCTTCACGATTAGCCCATGGAGGTCCATTTTGTTCCTACCGCGATTTTAATAAGAGCAATTTCATGCAATCTTTTAATGCACTCTTCAGTGTTTTCCAGATAACTTCCGTAGAGTCGAGATTCCGACGTCGCATTATGACGTAATGAAAATATTCGTTCTAGACTAGTTCACTATTTTTCTACTCGTAGCTATGATTAATTTGAGTTGCGCAAAACTGGTTAATGTTCACTTCAAACCACGCGCTGAGGTGTTCACTTCTGCCACACTGCGTATAAATTGTTCACTGTTGCTAAAGATCAAATCAAGTATGTAATATTGCACAATACGCTCATATCTATACACAATTTAAATCAAACTTCAAAGAAATAGTGTTAGCCAAAGGGAGCGGAGATTTAATAGATACAATATTATGGATATATACAAACAGGTAATACGAGTCAGAATAGGCAATTTTAAGGACATTCTTGAGACTACTGGCAAATATATTGTTTTTTACCAATTTTGATTTACGACAAAATTTAATAATATATAAAAATTTATATATACATTATATATATATATTACATGTCATAGATCGTTAACTAAACAGAGTTCGTATATTATATCGTCGTTTGTGACATGCTACACCTAGTCACATAACCAAAATAAGATGATAACTTATAATAACAAGAATGCCCGTACGCCCTGCTACTTTAACTTAGACACGCGGTTTTAGTTCGTTCATTTCGAAGGCTGCTCATGTATATAGAATTAATAGGCTATAACCAATAAAGTTATAATATAATATATATCCATAAGCAATAACCAATAAAGATAATCATAAACTACCTTGTTTATGTTTAAGGCCAATATAGTTTAGAATGCAGTGACAGATAAGCAATGACCAAGACATATAATAGTGAACTGCCTTGTTTCTTTTTATGTCAATATTATGCGGAGTTCAAGCTATAATGTCCCCAATGTAGAACATATGTACACCACACAGTGTCAGGCACACTGTCGACAAAAGGATGTCTTAGACACCCCATGTTTTTTTATAAATATTTTCAATGGCAGCTAGCTACGGGTATTACCGCTTCTCGGGTATTACCACTGCAGTGACAGATAATCAATGACCAAGACATATAATAGTGAACTGCCTTGTTTCTTTTTATGTCAATATTATGCGGAGTTCAAGCTATAATGTCCCCAATGTAGAACGTATGTACACCACACAGTGTCAGGCACACTGTCGACAACAGGACGTCTTAGACACCCCATGTTTTTTATAAATATTTTCAATGGCAGCTAGCTACGGGTATTACCACTTCTCGGGTATTACCACTGCAGTGACAGATAATCAATGACCAAGACATATAATAGTGAACTGCCTTGTTTCTTTTTATGTCAATATTATGCGGAGTTCAAGCTATAATGTCCCCAATGTAGAACATATGTACACCACACAGTGTCAGGCACACTGTCGACAAAAGGATGTCTTAGACACCCCGTGTTTTTTATAAATATTTTCAATGGCAGCTAGCTACGGGTATTACCGCTTCTCGGGTATTACCACTGCAGTGACAGATAATCAATGACCAAGACATATAATAGTGAACTGCCTTGTTTCTTTTTATGTCAATATTATGCGGAGTTTAAGCTATAATGTCCCCAATGTAGAACGTATGTACACCACACAGTGTCAGGCACACTGTCGACAGCAGGGCGTCTTAGACACCCCATGTTTTTTATAAATATTTTCAATGGCAGCTAGCTACGGGTATTACCACTTCTCGGGTATTACCACTGCAGTGACCCCCCCCCCCCCCCCGCCACCGAACCACGCAGATAATCAATGACCAAGACATATAATAGAGAACTGCCTTCCCAAACAACAGTAGACAACCGCCTCAACACCAACAAAACAAACAAACATAAAACTTTCTTTTTATGTCAATATTATGCGGAGTTCAAGCTATAATGTCCCCAATGTAGAACATATGTACACCACACAGTGTCAGGCACACTGTCGACAAAAGGATGTCTTAGACACCCCATGTTTTTTTATAAATATTTTCAATGGCAGCTAGCTACGGGTATTACCGCTTCTCGGGTATTACGACTGCAGTGACAGATAATCAATGACCAAGACATATAATAGTGAACTGCCTTGTTTCTTTTTATGTCAATATTATGCGGAGTTCAAGCTATAATGTCCCCAATGTAGAACATATGTACACCTTACAGTGTCAGGTACACTGTCGACAAAAGGATGTCTTAGACACCCCATGTTTTTTTATAAATATTTTCAATGGCAGCTAGCTACGGGTATTACCGCTTCTCGGGTATTACCACTGCAGTGACAGATAATCAATGACCAAGACATATAATAGTGAACTGTCTTGTTTCTTTTTATGTCAATATTATGCGGAGTTCAAGCTATAATGTCCCCAATGTAGAACATATGTACACCACACAGTGTCAGGCACACTGTCGACAAAAGGATGTCTTAGACACCCCATGTTTTTTATAAATATTTTCAATGGCAGCTAGCTACGGGTATTACCGCTTCTCGGGTATTACCACTGTAGTGACAGATAATCAATGACCAAGACAAATAATAGTGAACTGCCTTGTTTCTTTTTATGTCAATATTATGCGGAGTTCAAGCTATAATGTCCCCAATGTAGAACGTATGTACACCACACAGTGTCAGGCACACTGTCGACAACAGGACGTCTTAGACACCCCATGTTTTTTATAAATATTTTCAATGGCAGCTAGCTACGAGTATTACCACTTCTCGGGTATTACCACTGCAGTGCCAGATAATCAATGACCAAAACATATAATAGAGAACTGCCTTGTTTCTTTTTATGTCAATATTATGCGGAGTTCAAGCTATAATGTCCCCAATGTAGAACATATGTACACCACACAGTGTCAGGCACACTGTCGACAAAAGGATGTCTTACACACCCCATGTTTTTTATAAATATTTTCAATGGCAGCTAGCTACGGGTATTACCACTTCTCGGGTATTACCACTGCAGTGACAGAAAATCAATGACCAAGACATATAATAGTGAACTGCCTTGTTTCTTTTTATGTCAACATTATGCAGGGGTTCAAGCTATAATGTCCCCAATGTAGAACATATGTACACCACACAGTGTCAGGCACACTGTCGACAAAAGGATGTCTTACACACCCCATGTTTTTTATAAATATTTTCAATGGCAGCTAGCTACGGCTATTACCACTTCTCGACAATATCACGCACGCCATGTCTTCTTGCAGTCTTATTGGCAGTGTACAGCATTATTTCATCAATGTTCATATGGCGTAGATGCAAATATCGAAAATTTTAAAACTACACAGCATCGTTGACTAATAAATCGCATTAGCTACAGACGGTGTCCGTTACAGGTAATTCGTGCAAAAGTTGTAGCTAAGGGTGTGTACGACACTGTAAAGAAAAGATATAGTAGCTAGGGGTATGTCGTACACCCTCGGAAATTGATTTAGAGTATGGGTGTCACCCTGCAGGGCCGCGACTACAGGGGGACAAAAGTTCTAAACAGCGGGGAGATTATAATACGAACGCCGCATTGTAGTTTTTATGCATACTAATTTTGGCGCAGCCACGAATTTCTTATAAGGTCAAAATATTGTGTGTTCGTGTGCCCTCAAAATTAACAATGCCAGTGCTTTTACTCGATCGTGGGGTCCCTGTGAGTGGCCTGTTTGCTCGCCCAATTTAACGCCATGCATTTTTTGCTTTCGAATGGTTTCAGGCAACGGGTATGCGCCAGAAAGCCTTGGAGTCTTAGAGAGCTAAAGACCTTTGTTTGAGAGGATGCATCGCTTCTGGGATTCAAAAAGCTAAAGAAAGTTTGCCGATCCGTGCGTTTCCGACTGGGGGAATTAATGAAACTGGTGAATATCCGTTCAATGATTGAATTGATTAAAATGGACACAGAAATCTATAAGTTAATGGTAATATTAAATGCAATTTAAAAAAATTTTAAAACACAATTCGGCATTATTATTTTGCTATAAAGAGGTTAAAGATTTACATTTTGCTGCATAAAGTAATGCCGAAGTCATTCTATTACGTTGCGCTTTGCTGGTTGAAAAGTCTGCCTTCCGCATCACGCAATGGTAAGAACCAATTGCTGATCAGGAGCGTGCAAATCAATGTTAGGGTTGATTACGTGAACTCTTTGTGCCCTAATATTAGATGGCCAGGTTTGTTTCGAATGCGAACTGATGTATTCACCGTCGAGGTAAGAATTTAGGCCCTAGGCTCAGCTTAGCTCGGCTTGACTTCGCTCTAGTGCCGACCTCGACGTGATGTCTGAGGATCCGAACCGAGATAGAGTAGTAGATTGGTCTGTCAGAGTCGAGCCTGTGCCTTTAAAAACTCCTTTCTGAGGTAACACACATAATTGTAACAGCCGACGTATATTAGTACAGTAGTCCGCCAATAGCAAGAATAGCCGAATCAACCTTTGCTCAGCTCTTAAAAACTCCAAAACCAACTATCATGTGTTTAGTTTGTTGGTTCGTATATTATGTTTTCTCGAATATATTACTGGACCCCAAACTTTTATTATGAGGAACCTAAGAGCTGAGCCGAGCTTGACCTTCCATCGGAGAAGCCGAACTGAACCCAGCCGGACACGGTGCATGAAGAGCCGAGCCGAACGAGAGCTTGAAATTCTGACTCTTTCCTGTAGTTCCCGCGAGTCATACCAATGCTCAGCTAATAATCAAACTGTAACAGTATAATTAAACTATATTAAAGGTATACTGATCCAATGTGTGATGTTTCTGCGACTACTGCACGAAAACTAAATAAGATAGTGGATATTCTGTGAAACAACGGTGTTTTCACTTTTTCGACCCAACAGCCGGCTCAGTACCGTCTCAGCTACAATTAAGGTGGTCGACACCACCGTATAAAATGTGATTGTCCTATAAGGATTCCTCTTTGCACCTTACCCTTACATGGTAGGTTACCACGTTGAAGATATGCACCATATCCTGAGCATAATTAAACTATATTAAAGGTATACTGATCCAATGTGTGATGTTTCTGCGACTACTGCACGAAAACTAAATAAGATAGTGGATATTCTGTGAAACAACGGTGTTTTCATTTTTTCGATCCAACAGCCGGCTCAGTACCGTCTCAGCTATAATTAAGGTGGTCGATACCACCGTATGAAATGTGATTGTCCTATAAGGATTCCTCTTTGCACCCTACCCTTATATGGTAGGTTACCACGTTGAAGATATGCACCATATCCTGAGCATAATTAAACTATGTTAAAGGTATATTGATCCAAGGTGTGATGTTTCTGCGACTACTGCACGAAAACTAAATAAGATAGTGGATATTCTGTGAAACAACGGTGTTTTCATTTTTTCGATCCAACAGCCGGCTCAGTACCGTCTCAGCTATAATTAAGGTGGTCGATACCACCGTATGAAATGTGATTGTCCTATAAGGATTCCTCTTTGCACCCTACCCTTATATGGTAGGTTACCACGTTGAAGATATGCACAATATCCTGAGCATAATTAAACTATGTTAAAGGTATATTGATCCAAGGTGTGATGTTTCTGCGACTACTGCACGAAAACTAAATAAGATAGTGGATATTCTGTGAAACAACGGTGTTTTCATTTTTTCGATCCAACAGCCGGCTCAGTACCGTCTCAGCTATAATTAAGGTGGTCGATACCACCGTATGAAATGTGATTGTCCTATAAGGATTCCTCTTTGCACCTTACCCTTACATGGTAGGTTACCACGTTGAAGATATGCACCATATCCTGAGCATAATTAAACTATGTTAAAGGTATATTGACCCAATGTGTGATGTTTCTGCGACTACTGCACGAAAACTAAATAAGATAGTGGATATTCTGTGAAACAACGGTGTTTTCATTTTTTCGACCCAACAGCAGGCTCAGTACCGTCTCAGCTATAATTAAGGTGGTCGATACCACCGTATAAAATGTGATTGTCCTATAAGGATTCCTCTTTGCACCCTACCCTTATATGGTAGGTTACCACGTTGAAGATATGCACCATATCCTGAGCATAATTAAACTATGTTAAAGGTATATTGATCCAATGTGTGATGTTTCTGCGACTACTGCACGAAAACTAAATAAGAGAGTGGGCTTGGATATTCTATATTAAACTATGTTAAAGGTATATTGATCCAAGGTGTGATGTTTCTGCGACTACTGCACGAAAACTAAATAAGATAGTGGATATTCTGTGAAACAACGGTGTTTTCATTTTTTCGATCCAACAGCCGGCTCAGTACCGTCTCAGCTATAATTAAGGTGGTCGATACCACCGTATGAAATGTGATTGTCCTATAAGGATTCCTCTTTGCACCCTACCCTTATATGGTAGGTTACCACGTTGAAGATATGCACCATATCCTGAGCATAATTAAACTATGTTAAAGGTATATTGACCCAATGTGTGATGTTTCTGCGACTACTGCACGAAAACTAAATAAGATAGTGGATATTCTGTGAAACAACGGTGTTTTCATTTTTTCGATCCAACAGCCGGCTCAGTACCGTCTCAGCTATAATTAAGGTGGTCGATACCACCGTATGAAATGTGATTGTCCTATAAGGATTCCTCTTTGCACCCTACCCTTATATGGTAGGTTACCACGTTGAAGATATGCACCATATCCTGAGCATAATTAAACTATGTTAAAGGTATATTGATCCAAGGTGTGATGTTTCTGCGACTACTGCACGAAAACTAAATAAGATAGTGGATATTCTGTGAAACAACGGTGTTTTCATTTTTTCGATCCAACAGCCGTCTCAGTACCGTCTCAGATATAATTAAGGTGGTCGATACCACCGTATGAAATGTGATTGTCCTATAAGGATTCCTCTTTGCACCCTACCCTTATATGGTAGGTTACCACGTTGAAGATATGCACCGTATCCTGAGCATAATTAAACTATGTTAAAGGTATATTGACCCAATGTGTGATGTTTCTGCGACTACTGCACGAAAACTAAATAAGATAGTGGATATTCTGTGAAACAACGGTGTTTTCATTTTTTCGATCCAACAGCCGGCTCAGTACCGTCTCAGCTATAATTAAGGTGGTCGATACCACCGTATGAAATGTGATTGTCCTATAAGGATTCCTCTTTGCACCCTACCCTTATATGGTAGGTTACCACGTTGACGATATGCACCATATCCTGAGCATAATTAAACTATGTTAAAGGTATATTGATCCAAGGTGTGATGTTTCTGCGACTACTGCACGAAAACTAAATAAGATAGTGGATATTCTGTGAAACAACGGTGTTTTCATTTTTTCGATCCAACATCCGTCTCAGTACCGTCTCAGATATAATTAAGGTGGTCGATACCACCGTATGAAATGTGATTGTCCTATAAGGATTCCTCTTTGCACCTTACCCTTACATGGTAGGTTGCCACGTTGAAGATATATACCGTATCCTGAGCACGGTATAGTATAGATAGCGAATATTGTATTGTAGGACATTTTGGGGCCCTAGTATAGACACCTATAAAGAATATAGACAAAACGATCATAAAACGCTACCTTATTACTACTTATGCGAGTCGAGACCAATTGAAACAACCGTTTTGATATTAATACTGCTTTCGTTTACTAGCTATGTAAATTTAACTTTTATTTTTAATCAAAAGAGGTCGTCGATATCATCAATCTGATACCACATCTAAAGACAGTCTTGGGCGAGCTTTACAGAGCTCCAGATTTTGCATTTGTTTTGCGTCAATCAGTTCAAAAGCTGTGTTGCTGGATGAATATATGTTGTGAAAGAACTGGGAAGTCGTTGTTTGTTTAGGAATAAACGTAATTGTTTTATTAAACAATTTATATATTTTCTGGCAATATTTTAGTTGTACATTTCCATACAGCAGCGTGTTTTTCAACTTTTTGCAGAGCTAATTTTTCGCACATACTGGTGCTTTTATCTTCTCCTTCGCATAATCTTTATCCTTTTTGGTTATATAGTAAATCGTGATCCTGCACAAACAATAGGAAATGAAATAGATAAGACCTCATGTAACAGGGCGCGCTTGTTCAAAATTGTTACAAAGCATGGTTCAAGTCAAAAATTGCGAGACACTGCCGAAATATTAATCCGACTGCAGGTAAGTTTCATTGTCTCGATGCGGTTCCCTATGACGATAACAAGCAATTTTCAGTTGACTCAACAACGAGCTGGATACGCTTTAGGATCCTTTCGAAAACGTACATTTCTTGAGGACGTACGCACCACAAACACCCATGCTGATAATCAGAATTACGCTGTAAGCTCTTAGCATCGCCTACCGTTGAAGCATCGTTCTGATACTGTAGAACAATTCATATCTTTGCAAGCCAATCTAACCCCGATAACACGGCTGCTACAGCTTTTTAAACAGTCGAGTTTCAAAAGAATGTACCAATTTGCACTATTTTTAAACGTTTAACCACCAGACATGGACAACAATAACCTATGTTGTGGTGGTGGCGTTCATTGCTTTAGAACGCGGACATGCAGCCGATATATATCTAAATAGTCTTTTCAATTCCAACAACAACGATTGTCTAAAAGTAAACACTTGTCTAATTGTGTTCCGCAAATGGTTCATGCACAAAAACACATCTGTACGAAAATATGATACATTTAAAATATAGCAATATGTGATGTATTATATAAGCCATATACATATATTGGTTTTGAGTATATTTGAGAATAGCAGCCATCTTCACATTTAACATATACCACTGTGCATAGCCTTAATACAACGACAGTAGACCAAGACACATTTTGCCTAGGACCCAGGATATATATGTAGTTATTTATCAGCGACCATCATCGCTTGTTTCAAACGATCACTGAAACACCAATTTTACGATGTGCTGAGTGAGCTCATTTATTCCTTCAGAGGTAGAACCATCGTTCCCCGCATTATAATGTCAATCGCTGGGGTTGTCGTGTATGGCATAAAATTTGTTTATGTATGTTGTTTTTCTGCAAGTGACTACAAGGATTCGAGTATTAAATAGTTGCGAAATAGCTAAAAATATATTAATACATAACACGAGAGATGCTTGTTTGATTAGTCGCTTATTTAGCCTTCGAACATTCAGGTTTTTCACATTCTCGCTGTATTGAAATGGAGTACACCTATTAGTTTCACTGTTTTCGCATTTTGTTACATGATTTATTATATGCATGTATGCGTGTAAAATGTTGACATACTTTACAATTATTCTACATATATTAGAGCTCTATCATTGTTAAAACCCTCTCGTCTCAGTATTTTACAGTGTTTACTGCTTACAATATCTGTATATTAATGCGGCGCTTACGTTACAAAAGAACCATTAATGCGGCGCTTACGTTACAAAAGAACCTCCATGTGAAAGTTTTGTCCCCCAATAGTCTAGACTATATATACCATGCAGTGGTATATAGTGCACGGCTGTACTGTGTAATAGAACAGATGTTGTATGAGTCAGCATCAAGTTAAATATAATGTCTAAATATGCCTGTTGTTTTTTACCGATGGTGTCAAAGACGCCATGCATAAACACATTATATAAGATGTGTAAATAACAACATGGTGTAAGTGACACCATATAGAGTTTTGAAAAATATTATGGAGTACTCTACAAATATACCATTACCAATAGTACAGTACCTATGTATAGTATCTTAAAATACCAACGAAAACACAATCGTGTCCAAGACACCATATAATGAATGGTAGCTGAGACACCAAGGGTGGACAAAACTTTAACATGGAGGGTCCTTTATAACCTAAACGCCGCATAGTTACGCAAAATTTGAAAAGGGCATTTTTTCCACACCCGAAATAAGAGTCCAGAATAATTTTAACTGGACAATTGGAATGACGGCGAAATTTTAAATCTATAGAGATAACTATAGAATGCGAGCGGCCATGGAATGCAAATGCACAATTCAGTGCAGTTGACAAAGTTTTAAGCATCAAAACTTAGGATTTACTAATGTTAAAGACGTGCTTTACACATAGGTGTATAACTTAATGTAACGGACTATAACGAGTTTATACTGTCACAACGTTTTGGATGTTGCTTTCCAAAAATTTTGCAGGCGCCAGATAAGATTTTAGGCCTTAGAATTTAAACTTGATCACCTTAAACTTTCTGTACTAGGTTTCGGAATCTACACAATAAACAAAAACAAACTTTTATTCATATTCAAAATTACGATATACGTAAGCTTTAATTTGTAAAAACTAAATTTTTGATATTTCACAACTTTTCTGAGACCAGGTTGATTAATTATTTAGAACATTTGGCTTTGTGTTGCTTTTAAAACAAGTATTTTTACGAAATCAGTAAACTCGGAGACGATTTCAATAAATCTTTTGTATGTCCTAAAGTCCACAGAGTGAGGATTAAAACAATTTTGCGTATATTTTCATCGGAAAATAGGGGGAGACCAATCCCGAGGCATCTGGTCCCCCTCTTAGACGGTGCATACGCGGCGTCGAAGCTCTAGCAACCCATCCGGCGGCTGACTGACATCCATTTTTAGAGAAGATGGCTAACCCACTCCTGCGACCTCAGATCTTGTGCATGTATGAACTTGTGGTTTTAAACAAATTCAAATTTTTGCGGCCAGAAATCAACCCAGCACGTTGCTACCGTTGGATTTATATATTTTTCATGTAATCGAATTATTCATCTTTATCTAATTGTAAATATCTATCTATTGTCTCTTTGAGTTCATCCTCGTCGACATGTCTATGTCTAACTAATAAATAAACTATACCTAAAATGTTATAATGTGGCACTAAAAATGAGTAAAGTGAGTTTCCGCAACTCTGTAATGGTATTTCCGGTGGCACGGAAGCTGAGATTTAACTGCTTGAAGCAACCACATAGCGTAGACATTCATGGAACATTCGTCCTGTATATGTGTTTTTCGCAAGGAAATGAGTTGCAATTATATCGATATTTGCGACAACATCTACATTATTTCAAATAAAAAATTGTAAATTTGTGACTAAAGTTGCATTGCAGGATTGAAATATTTTTGCCGTTCTATTAACTTTTGCTTTACCATATATCACTGTAGTATAAAGCTAGTTCTAGTATTCTTGAAATAATAGAACCTACATGCTCTGAAAAAATGCAGGTGAAATATGTTTCTGTTGCTGTGTTGCATTGGTTAATTAGGTATTATAACATGTAAATTGCTTTACACCATAACCATAAACATCGGAGTCACTCAACATGTAGTCACAGCCATTAGTTATTGCCGGTAATTTATTATAAAAAAGTGTTGCATTTACATTTGATATATTTTGAGCAGTAATGCAGAACTGGGCAATTGCTCTAAGAGTCACATCTGTTTATTTCGAAACGACACTGCATTTTTAGTTGGCAGTAATTGTTCAAGTTTATCCAAGCTGGGAATATGAATTAGGTTATTTCAGAACGGAAAGCATTCCGCAGAAACGGTGCAACTATTCGAAAATATTATAACACGGAGAAAAACGGACCGGACAAAAATCCCAACCATATCCTTTCCAGAACAAGAGAGCTTCTCGGGCTGTAGGCGTTGAAGCGAGGCTGAAATATATCTATATATGAATAGCAATGTACAGTTCTTCACCATCACCACAGGGGTCCTCGAACTGGTGCAGTGTAGCGGAGCTCCCCCTCTCTCTTGCCGACTCTTTACTTAGTGTCTGATATCAACTTTAAAAATATTTATTAGTATAAACGTTAACTGTCTTTGTAATCAGTAGCCTGACAATGTTTCAACAACTTTGATCATTTACAGCTCAAAACATTCATAAAACTATTGTTTTGGCCTGTAGTACGTTGCAGTCTCAAATCCCGACAGCGCAAAAAAAAACTTCTGTACGAAAACGAAAAAATACTTCTGAATGTAAAAATTTATGTGAACTTTTGTTTCTGGAAGCTAAATTTTAATCAAAAGAATCAGCTATAAATTTAATTTTAATTTCCGTGTGTGCGCTCGAAAGAACTGTTTGTTATTTTATGTTCTTAAAACCCAGGATCCAAATGACCGACAGTAATGACACGACCGTAAATGAAAATTTTTTAACAGTTGTTATTAGTTCTGGCAGTATAATTGCTATTATCCTACATCTGATAAACAAACTGACTGTCGCCAATGTGTGTAACTGACTGCTTTTCTAACGGTTTTATTTAATTTATGTTAGCATAAAATAGTTATCATGAATTTGATATAATTTATAGCAAAATTTTGTGAGCTAACAAGATGATGAACAATGGGTCGTTGGTTGAATGCCTCAAGCGTTGACTGTATGTAGTTTATCACGTAGATACATGGCTCCTTGCATGATTGGTTCATGAAAAATTCCATCCATTGTATCATGTCAAGATTTCACACTTGGATAATCGTATGTTTTGTCCCTCCAACCCTAAAGCCTTAACTAAATCTATGCCTAAGCTTTAAGGCTAAGATTTATGATAAACATAATTTTACGCCTAACATGGACCAACAATTGGACATCAAATTTATGACCTAAGGAATTTATTTCAAGTTTCACCTACTGTGATAGACGGGGAAGTGGGGTGAGAGAAGTTAACATTTTCTGTGTAATTGAACGAGCATATGTGATGTCGTGGGTTTAAAGAGTTTATAAGGCTATATTTGAACGAATAATAGATATCAAGGATAGATGGATCTCCAAAGTTTACAACTTCTATGTATGCCAATAAATGGCTAGCTTTTAACGTCAATTAGTTGTTTCTCTGATATTTAGTTTCTAATCGCCATTTCTACGTTAATATAATGCGGGATTCACGTTATAATATCCCCAAGGTTTGGAACCTATGTAGCCAACACAATGTCAGGCACGCCCTTTACAACAGGGTGCCTTGGACACCCCCATGTTATTTATAAAATTTTTGAAGCGTACTTAGCTAGGGGTGTTGTCGTTTCCACCCGGCGTCAAAGGCACTGCGTCTTATTTTTAAGTTTATTGATGGTGTTCGGCATGCCATCTTCTCAATATGCACGTCGTTTAGATAGAAATATCAACATTTTAAAAAAACTAACAACACAATAATATGCCGGTGTCCGTTAATGTTAACTCGCGAAAAACTAGTAGTTAAGAGTATGTACGACACCGTAAATAAAAATGCGGTGGCTAGGGTGTGTGGTATGCCCTCAGGAGTTGATTTACAGTATTCGTGTGACTCTGACTATCTATACGGGATAGGCGTGACCACTTGGAGACAAAGGTTCCAAACACTGGAGACATTATAACGTGAACGCCACGCGCCAACGACGTGTTTTATTCGCACAATATTCATACTAGAAATACCTCGCTCTGATCTATTTGGTTCATCAACGTCGCTTTAATAGAGTTTTATGAATGTTCGAAGAAAGTAATAAACTATACTCAAAAACAGACGAATGTCCTATTATTAAGGATTTACAGGTACAGCCATTAATAGCTTCTTCACGTTAGCACAGTTGTATATGTAGAAAGGCGGTCGTCTTTTCCATTAGCGCGTCTCACCTTTGAGTGCCCCACCCTAACTTCTGAATAGCGGCCTGTCCCCTGCAAACATTAGTATAATAAGTAATTATATGTATTTTTTAGCATAACATTTAAAGTAGTTTACAAAATCTAAAATGTCGTTTGTTTGCTTTTAATATTAATCACAAAGTATTTTGTTTACACATCCAGATCGTTAGTCGTCCTGATGACTAGCGGGCTAAAAGGAAAATCGTGGGAATCTTTGGAATTCTAGGCTACACATAGGACGGACGACATTATAGATCATGGAACAGTTCAAGTGCTTCAAATAGATCAAAAAGTTAATATATATACTTGAAAAACTGCTGACGTAAGTGCAAGTTAAATAAACAATAGCTTATCGCACATTGCGGCAAGCGTAAATGGTCACTCGACAAAGCGTGAAGTTTCCGAGCTTACCAATGAATGGTGCCAACGAAAGTCAGCCCATGAGGCCCAATTTCGGCGGATATCCAACACTGACAGGGCTGCCGCCATTGGACCTGGTCTTGTTGGCCTGTGGTAGAATATCATTTTTTTTTGTTACCGAGACGTCCTGATTATTATGCAGTATAGTAAATATCACGACAAAATATCTATACGAATAAAGTTATGCTACTGCACGGACCCAACAATGCTACCGCTCCGAGGTTATAGTATGCTTGTAGTAGTAACTTTCACGCATATTTTGCCGTACAAGATATTCTTTTTTGCTAATTATCCATTTATCCATAACATGGCTTTTACACTAAATTTACTGCCATATTCGTTCCAACTGCAGGTACCCATTTTAAAAATATCAATCAAATCGGTTAAGCATTACAACGCTCACAGAGAATAATTTTATCTGGGGTTTTATTGTACAATATGCAAATGGTTTTTGAGTAGATAGACATATTTTGAGACTTTCAAAAATTGTTACACCAAATGAGTAGCAATTCTGAAAATAATTTGTGTAAGTATTTGCAAAATTTTATTATCCTCAACTATTGTTGTGCCATTAGTGCACTAATGCATGAATCAAACTTAGATGCGTGCTTCTAGTGGCCACTTTAAGCATATAGTTGCAACCACTGCACGAAACGTGCGGAAAGTGACCAATTACACAACAACTACTTACGTGGAATGGTGATCCCCACATCTGCATTACAATTGTAAAAGTAGCAACTATGTCAACATTTGGAATGCAGTGGCAGCGACCATATCTGCACAACGTGCGCAATACAAACAAACAAACAAACAAAATTTTACTGGTTGATCACTGATATATTCTATAAATACATGCCAAAATTGAAACTAAACATTGTTATTCTTGTTACAACAAATAAATAGCATTGTGTCAACCAATAAAGGCTAATCAGTTAGGGTTGCCCTCTTACAACTGACTATATGTGTCTGTCATAACTTAAAAAAACGAGTTAGGTCAACTTGTTTAAGTAGATCTTTGAATTGTTTAGTCTTGGAGCGTTCACAAGATTTTTGTTACCTACAGATTCTGGGAGCGAGTTCCGCGCATTAATAACCCTTATGGCAAGTGAGTGTTTTAATGTGTTAGCATAAAATCATAATGTGTTAGCATCATTCAATGACGGCCACTAACTACAAATATCTTAATGTGATTCCTGCATAAATTCTAGAAAACACTACATTCGACAAAAATACGAAATTTTTGTACGAAATCCACAGCTTTATAGAAAAGAAGCATAACTCATTATGCTATTTTGCCGCAAAGATATTGTTACCTATTTGTGCCTTTTACTACTTTTAACTATATCCAGGCTGAAGTTTCCGATTCCAACGGTCCAAATGAATTTCTGATCGTTTTTACAATATAATCTTGAGGCGACTAGTATACTGCTGTTATTACATAGCTAGGCATGAAGATTCATTTTATTTTTTAGTTTGTTTTCTTTTTCACTCCCTTTCAGTTATTAAAGTCCAACAATTTTTACAGTAGTTGGGTATTCGCCGACCTAAGAGCTTATATAAATTGCAAATATTTAATAAAAACACCGCAGTTAGTCGTAATATATATTGCTGTAGTTAGTCTAGCTTTTTTTGATGTAATCAGTTAAGAAAAAATGCTGCACATCAAAGGCGGTGTTAAAACGTTTTCAAAGCGTGGCAATCCCCTGTATGAATCCACTGTATATATGCAGCTGATGACTAGAAAGACTCCTTTTCAAGCGCTATCAATGTGATTTATTTCTGGCAAGACATGGGGTAAATCCATCGGTAAATAGTGCGCAATTCGCACGATAAGCAATTATTTTTACTATTATTTCCATTATATATTATATCCATTTGCACAGAAGGGTACTCATATGGCTAATGCGTCTGACTACTGACCTGGAAAACTAAAAAAAGTTTATGCATCTCGCTTTTAATAATATATTCATATCTTGCGGCGTGCCGTCAAGGAGTAAATAATAACTGCCAATCTCTAACGTCTGATTTTTAATATAAGTTTTATTTCTGTTTAAATCGTTTGTTATAACCAGCCACTTCTTTTTGTCACGGCCGTCAGGATGTGACACCCGTTTTAGTTTTTTTAGGTTTTATTTAACATCAGTTTACAGAGGTGCATTGGATATTCTTAATACGATCATAACTGAATATAGTTTAGCTTTGATCTACATGGGGAACGGTTTTTTATTATTTTATTTTGCAGCGTGCAGTTTCACAGCTTCTTCGTTTACTAGTTGCGAACTGCACATTATCTCTTCCGGATACTGTTTCTAAGCAAGCAACCTGTGTGAAGTTGTCACTACATGTTTAGTGACAACGGCTATGTCCGTAATTGACGTTTGTTGAATATTGCAGTTAATTCTTAGTTAAGTTTCTTCACGGTCTGGGACTTACTTCACACAAGAACATATATTTTTCGGACAGAAGTTAAAAGCAACATTACGGCCATTTTAAGCACGTATCAAAACCATTGAATCCTTTATTTATTCCTCCAGTACCCAAAAAGAAGGAAACTAGAAATTTATTATTATAATTTCTAGTATATATATTTCTGTGTTGCACACTCGAAAGCCAGTTTTGCACATCTTAGCCCACTACATATTGTTAACATGAAAAAATACAGATATTTGCCGTTTCTCAATATATTCAATATATATTCAAAATTGGCCCCTGCATCCCCACTGGTTTAATCATATATACAATGTTGGTTTAAAACAACTAAACCAACTTTATTAACGCGTCGGATGCTTCTTTGCTTGGCTAATCCATATTTGCCCTCCTTTCGGATGCTGAAGATATTCGTAAAGCAATTTGAATAGGATCAGCCGCGGAGCTGCAAAATCTTGGCTCATCCTGGCCTGGTCCATTTGTAATAGGATGTAAGCGAGCTGAATGAGGGATACAGGCTATACAACGATAAAAAAGCATATTTGAAATGAGCCCGATGCGAAATTCTTAAAACGAAGCCAAGCTTTTGGAACTATGTACTAAACATTCGATATTTGACTTAGGTGAGAATGAATTGAAATTTTTTGGCCCCGACGCGACCCGTTTTAAATAGAGGTCGACTCCGGTCGCCTAGGTTCCGATTTGCCACATTTGACCTGTCTATTAGGAGCCAGGTGTCGGCGCACCCGGTCTCGCTAGCGCTCAGGTGTGATAGGGCCAGCCCGAGCCGGCGACCTACATTATTACTTCTAGTCACATTTCAAACTGTAAACTGTTAAATGATCTCATTTAGATTTAAGAACGAAGTAGGGAGATAATTTTTCCCTGAAAAATTTAATTTACTGGGTATAACTGCACCTGTAATTTCACAGCGTGCGTGCGATCTTTCAAGTTCCACAAATTTTCAAATTATAGGGTAATTACTGTGTCATGCGACACAGTATCCAGAAAATTACTGAGCATCAAATTTTCAAAGACCAAGTTAGTTTCAAATTTATCGATGCTATTAGCTTAAAGGCTTAAAGTTTAAGAAAAATTGTTTATATTCGTTCTCTCTTCAGTTTTGACGGGCACACTTATGGGAAATTTTTTATCTTCCTTCAGTTTTAAAGTGAACACCTATTAAACATGTGCCCACAAACTGGTTATTATTCAAGTCTTTTATACTTAGAATACGAAATTGAAATGGTCCCGTTTTAAATCAACGTTGTTTAAAGACCAATGCATTTCTCTCAAAACCGATTTTGCCAGAAACCACGATTCTAAAACTGTGTCAAAAACGTTGTTATGCCTTTAAAAATAGAAAGTATGACTTTTTAAAGCCTAAACGATGGTCGAAAAATTAATTAAAAAAACAAAAACTTTGTTTATTATTTGGCTTACTGTTTCATCTAATCGAATACATTATAGTATAAACAACATCTCAAAATCTACCTAAAACCACAACCGTGTAAAACGGCCACCGGCGGATTAAGGGGGGGGGGCCGCAGGGACAACGGCCCAGGGCCCCGCGCATTTGAGGGGCCCCGCGCTTCTGAAGAAAACTTGCAAAAAATCAAAAAATGGTGAATGCGAAACTATTGGTAGCTAATGGCTCCTTTTTACTGTCTTCGTTGCATGTGCCGCTAAACAATCGTTCAGTGCATAAAAAGTCGAATCGTATCCGTATGGCGTAGACTGTTCGCCAATCGACAGCCGTCGCTAGCTGAATGAAGCTTTTTACATAATGACTGCATATAAGTTTATGTAATCTAATATAGTATATATATGCTACGTTCCAATTGAATTCAACGCCAATGCACTTCACATAGAAAAGAGGCAGTTTTTAGGCTTCATTTTGTTATTTTCGCATTAACTTTTGTTTTCTAAACTTTACAGTGAATTATATACGCTGCTGTTTACCTGCTATACTTCCATATACTATGGCTTCGAGACAGAGAGATCAGGGCCGTACGTATGACTCTGGGTACTCTAAGCGCGCCAAAAAGACTTCACAGGATGATGCAGTTGCCAAATCTTCTAAAATTACTGCCTGGGCAACGACACCTGAGGCATCGCAGCAATTAACTATAGACATCGAAGAAGCTGCTGGTCACGTTGAGCAAGAAGTTGAACACCCTCCCGATAAGACAGATTCACGTACTTCGCCACCAAACTTCCAGCCATCTTGCGATTACCCTAACGACCTTGGTAACTGGCCGAGCCACATCTCCAAGGAAATGCAAAGTTTTTGGATACAGCGTGGCAGCGACGAATGCCGACATCGAAGCGGAAACTTTGAAAAGTCCACGATTCCGTACAAGTTATCGAAATCACAGTCCGAATCAAGTGTTAAATCTGAATGGCATCGCCGCTGCACTATTTCGTTATTTTCACGGGTCCACAGCAGAACAAAAGAAAAAGTTGATATCTCATGGCTGTGCTACTCACCGTCTCAAGGCAGCGTCTATTGCTTTGTCTGCAAGGTAATGAACAGCGCTTCTAGCAAATTTACCACGGGATATAATGACTGGAAGCATGCCAAGGATTATATTTCGAATCACGGCAACTCCGATGTTCACCTGAAAGCAATGGCTGACATTACGCTGAGAAAATCAGTTGAAGGGCGGGTGGACTCTGATTTGACCAAGCAATACGAATCTGAATGCGAGTATTGGCGGAAATTGTTAATTCGTTGCATTGACGTTTTAAAAACGCTTTGTGAACGTGGACTCGCACTACGGGGCAAAAACGAGGTCATTGGCTCTGCACACAATGGTAATTACCTTGGTATTTTGGAGTTGCTAAGCAATTATGATGCTTTTTTGGCGGAGCATATTCAGAAATACGCTAACAACACGACAATGCCTCCAACATGGCCGGGAAGTACAATGGAGTTCAAGCAAAGATTCGGGATGTAGCCAAATTTGCTGATTTCGTGCCTGCGTCGCACATTCGCTAAATCTCGTCGGTAGCTGCGCTGCAGAGTGTTGCACGGCGGCGGTTCAACTTTTTGATTTAGTTCAAAAAATTTATGTGTTCTTTTCGGGATCAACATACCGGTGGAACGTGTTACGGGAGAAATTGGGTGCTAACGAAAAGACTATTCCAGTAGATAAAGCAATTTCGGTCACGAGGTGGTCTTCGCGCATTGACGCGGTTTCAGCGTTGTTGTTAGGATATGCTGAAAACATTAGTGCACTTGAAACACTTGCAGCTGATATCACACAGACTGCTATTACGAGATCTGAAGCTGATGGCCTCACAACAGCGTTAGAGCAGTTGGAAATGGCAATATCGTTGCAACTTTGGTACGAAATTTTAGAACGATTCAACAAAGCCGCAGTTCAGCTACAAAAACCGGGATTGGTCTTGAATCGCGTAGTGTTGCTGCTGCAATCTCTCAAAGAATTCGTATATGCACTGCGGGCGCAATTTGACCGGTTTGGGGCTAGTGGTATCGAGATCTGCGGTCATCATGAATACAAGCTTCAATCTAAACGAGTCCGGGTAAGAAAGCGCCATCACGATGACCTTGGCATGGCGCCAGACGCCCAGCTAACACCGCGAGAAAACTTCAGGGTTAATTAATTTCTACCTATTATAGATCGAATATGCGCTGCGCTTGGTACCCGAATTGCTGCTTACGACGCGCTTAACCAGAAGTTTGGCTTCTTTAACCAGTTGACATCTTTGTCCACTGAAAAACTTCAGCAGGCGGCGACAAAGTTGCTGCATGCGTATCCAGATGATCTAGAAGAAACGTTTCCTTCCGAACTTATGCAATTTTCATCGTTATTCAGTCAAACAAATCTCGGGACTGTCAGGACAGTCTCTGTGAAAACGAGTGCCTTGAACTTACGATGTATAATGTGCTGCACACTAACAATTGGGTGGTTTGCTACATTGGCCAAAGTGGAGTCAAAGTTTTGTAATAGGGGCCCCGCGGAGCTTTTCGGCCCAGGGCCCCGCGTTCGCTTAATCCGCCCCTGAAAAAGGCATTTATATTGCAAGTTCAATTTAGAACAATTAATTGGTCATCCGCTTTAAAAACTCAAAGGGAGTATAAGAAATTTTCCGTAGATTTTGTGGGTGCTACATAGAGGTCACAAATTTGAAATTTTGTGGTTGCTGCTAAATGCCGTGCACACAATAATTTTCTGAGTACTGGGCGTAATACATCGTAATTACAATGTAATTTCAAAGTTTGTGGTTTCTAACAAGTTGCGCGAACCTAGTAAGTTTGCGGGTGCAAATAAGACTCAGTAATTCGAATTTTTGTGGGACAATAATTTTGTACCCCTCCGTCGGTTTGAAAATGCTCCATTATATATATATAACATAGTTAAAATTTAATAATCCTATTTAATTCCATTTTGTTTTATGCGGCGTTTACGTTATAAGTTGCCCGCCATGTGGAAGTTTTGTCCACGTACAGCCTGCCTAACACCGTTAACGATATAGTGTACAGAACACCCACACTGTATTCTAAGCAATTCTATATAGTGTTTCGGACGCCATCAGCATTTATACATGGTGTCATGGACACCATTAACTTCTAGCTAACTTCGGTGAAGGTCTTTTGGGAAGATGTATTTACGTTTCTCCGTTGTATGGTGTTTATACGGTTTAACTTCTGTCCGCGCACTTCCTATGCAAAGATTTCAACGGAATGGCTTATGGGTTGCGGTCAATTAGCGTAAATCATTTGAAATTTCAGTTAGCTAGTTTTCCCGCCTTTTCTTTAAATAAGTATTCAAACATAGGGTGTCGAAGACACCATAGTGTAATATACATGGTGTCAGCGACACCATGACTTGTGCTGCACTGTATGCCCGTCCGAGTACCATGCACCATGGTGTGGTCATGAGCACGCGTGGACAAATCTTCCACATGGCGGGCGTTTTATAACGTAAATGCCGCATTAAATGACGTGAAACATGAACGCCACACCGTTTGAAATATCGTACGGAAACGATCCTAAATATGGATATGCAGTCCTACTGGACTAACCTTGCTGTAGCTCCTGGGAAAAACTCAGGGGTTCTATTCTTTATGTTACTGGTAAATGGCAGTAAATTCGTGTTTTCGAACTATTTTGATTAACCTCGCTTATTTTAGCAAAAGTATAACTACTAGGATTACATATGATTATTTTTGGCATATTTCTCACATAAAGTTTAGTTTTACAGCTTTTAGTAATAATTAATTAACTAGTCTTTGAATCATTTTGCTAGCTTTAAAACACATTATATATTCTAAACTGTGAAAACTGGCAAAAATGGCAAAAAGTTAAGTAAAATAAGGTAAACTCTGATTTACGAAATATTCAAAAATTTTACCGTCCCCCACTTACTGCCTTTGTAGCTTTCTACCCCTTCCACAAAACCTATATTTCACCTAAGCCGACGGATCTTTGACACCTGTGAATATATACATATATAGTCATGCAATATATCAAATTACAGTTGCGGAGTTATATGCTAATCAACATCTGGTATATTTATACAGTGCAACTGTACGGGTATTTTGTGTTTTAAATAAAAATAACTATCAACATATGATATATGAAATTATAAGGTCTTTCCCGAAATCTCCTCAGGGAAAGCTTAAGCTGAAGTCTAACCCGAAGTATTAGGTTTTGGGTTAGATTTAGACTCAGGTGCCGAATTGTTCTTCGATTTGCACAATCATTATTTCTGTTGACCTTTCACTGCTGCTATTGTTCCGGTCGTGGCTGATCCACTTGACAGCGATTGTTTTGACCAATTTTGAAACGAATATGTCAGGTTTTTCTTTGCATATTCAGCACCACCTCAGCGAATAAAATTCAAAATTTTATTCAATTTTTTCTTTAAAACATTCACAACTTTGATTCTCACTGTTCGAAAACCATAACAACCATGTATTCTCTTGGTAACCTCTCTCACAACATCAAGTAAATCAAACATTTGGAAAGGTAAAACGTTATAGTAAAAAACATTAATACTATTACAGACAAAAATCAACCAAGATATTATTATATGAAAAACTGTCATTAGGTACCATGAGTTCTGAAATCAGACTGCCATTGTAATTTCTTTGAACAAAAAATGGATAAATAATCGTCAACGAACGGTTCCTAATTATAACAAGACCCGTAGAACTAACAAAAAACATTCTATGTTTTTTCAATGAGCAATAGGGTGAAAAACGTTTCTATGGATAGTTTTAAAATCCATTCAAAGGCGAATAGTGTTATTGGTTTGTTGAAGAGCCACAAATCGAATCGTTCTAGCCGAAGAAGTTGTTTATTTGTGTTTGTTTTTGGCATCAGGTTTTTTACAAGTAGCGCTGAACCAAATTCATGTTCACATGATATGATCCATATTATAGGGCATGTTTATTAACATGGAAGACAGGGACGGACCAAGCTAATGACTCGAAGAGGTGCTTGAAGCAGAGTATCTACAGACTGGTATAACAAAGAGTACAGCAAATTACTGCACAAGTCTTTTCACAATGAAGAATGGTTATGAAACGTTGAATGAAAAATATCAGGGTATGGTAAAATAGAATGGTTTTCCGCTACAAATGCCTTATTCAAAATTAAATATTTGGATTAGTTTTGGCGTAATTGCAACATAAATTGAATTAAATATCGGTCGTGCGCCGCCTCTAAATTGTCTGAACGGACGGTCTTCTGATAAGTCGTCTGATAAGATATATTGGTTTTGCGGCTCATGTCAACTTTAGGGGCCGAAGAATAATACATGTCATGCCGTTCTCGATATACTAAGCCAAAGCCTTAGTCTGGTCTAAGGTCTCTAAATGACCCATGTACTAAGCCTAAGCCTAAGTCAGGGGGCTACCGGCCCCCGAACCCCCGCCCTAAGTTGTCCTTTTTTCTAAAGTTATAACGTCCTGACCCTAAAGTTGACATGGGCCGGTTTTGCAATAAATACCTTCAAAACACTTTTGACATCTATCCCCATTTGATAGAGGCAAATTGTTTTTAAACATTTAATACAAGTAAATTGTTGTAATTAGCATTTTCAAATATCTAATTCTATTAAATATTTATTTGATCACCAAACTGCAGATATGAGCGGCGTACATTTTGTAAAAGTATATATCCTTAACTAGACGCTCCGTGCGGACTGTAGGGTTAGCACTATTTCAGAAACGTTTTGCGACGTGTTGTTATATTTAACAATGTTTAGTTTAACCGTTTACACAGTGTTGTATGGTGTTTTAAAGTACAGATTACGCAAAATCAGTGAGGTAGGTTATCGCTCTTGATTTATGCCATTGGATATTTTATAAACACATCAGTATTATTTATTGGTAACTTCTTTAAATTGGAGAAGTTGGCGGCGTGAAATTTGTATGATTTGCGGTTTCTCTTGGTATGAAAAGAGTGCCCCTACTTCGTGCATTGTCGCTAAATTTCGTGCCCTGGTTCAAATAATATGTCTTGGCAAATTTGTTCCTCACACCAGTGAAGTACCAGTTCATGCAAAAATTTAAATTGGTTTTGTAACATCGTATTCCGAATTGGGGATGGCGCATTCAGCGCTTGGGGCGGGAGGGGAGTGTGAGAGAGGGATTGTGGACCACCAGCCAGGGTGGGGTCGACGATTTACGCGGTGGAAGGTGGTCCGACGCCTCAAGGATCTTACCCATTTACACCCTTTAGGGCATGCATAATTAGATTTGTGGTAGATGTCACTTTATTGTGTGAAATTGCCCCCGCATCTGTGCCGACCCTTATTACCAGATTTGAGAGGAATTCGTGCGGACACTTCCCCAGTGTTTAGTAAGGTATTGTGTGGTCAGTTGCGCCAGTTTTTCGGGCAGTAAACATAGTTCGATCCTAGAGAAATAAGCGGGATAATATGTGACACATACCACGGATTGCCATTGGAGTACAGAGAAGTAGAGAGTTCACAGAACAAAAATGCAGCTATAAAGACACAGCCAATACATAGCAAAATGAAGGTGGGTTCATATGTTAAATTTTTTACCAAATTTTAAGCTCAAACTTTGTTCAAATTCAAATATTGATCAATATTTGAAAACATTTGTTTAGCATTTTTTGTGAATACTCAAAGTGTAAACAATATTCAAACTTTTGTACCGTATCGCTTCAGCCAATCAAGGACATGGAATAGAACGTGAAAAATTCTGAGCGCAAATGTGAACTCAAATTTTGAAGCATGATGATTTGTAGTATTTTTTAATTACGAATTTCAGTGAAATTTTGAGCCCAAAGTCTGACTTCAAAATTTGAGCAGAATGTTTGACGTGTGAACTGATCAAAAGTCATTTAAAATTAGTTTTTAGTTTCGCAACATTATTCTCCGGAAAATCGAAAACTACCCCTCACCTTGATATGAAATTATCCATATTTATCAGTAAATGATTTGGGGTTTCTTGAAGGCCTGTTCGTTACCTCCAACGCAACATGTTATGCTTAAAGGCAAATTGGGAAAAGGTCACCTTATAGCATATATCTTACAGTTATATATGGCAATGTACCTCTAAGCGTTTAAGCCATCGCACCCTTGATTGGGTCCTTCTAAATTTCCCCAAAATCAGCGGCGTTTTGGTTTGTATTTTTAAATTAAATATTTTAAACATTGCCAAATTCCTATACCAAAAAATTTCGCCCTGTGCCTTTGATGCGACTCTGTGCTGAAACGATATTACTACATTGATATCATTGCAATATCCATTTAGACACAAAAAACCCTATAGGTACACAAAATTCATACATATTTAAATCTATAATGCTGTATGAATTTCAAAATTTGTATAATGTCAAACGATAATTATTTCCGTACATTCAAGTCGTTTCGATTCACCGGTTCTATGCGGCAGACTTTATTGCCGCGAGCAATTACATATTGTAATTTTATCATCAAAATAAAAGCAATAATAAAAATAATAAATGATAAACAGCTGAATGTGCATAAAGTGTCGTTTTAGGGATCGATTGTCGGACTGTCACTATTTATTTACATCGTTAGATTTTACCAAAACTGATTTAAAATTCAATGACAGTCGTACCAGTAAAACAAAATATACATACTCAATTTATAACAAAATATACAGTAACACACCCATTATATTGACACTTACACAAAAGGATATTGTTGGTTGGTATAAAACAATGGACTAATCGAAAAAAATTTTTTAAATAGTATGATCTTTGATGATAGTAATGTAATTTAATTTATCCCTATTGTATTTTTCTATTTTTTCGGCCTATCCAATTAGATTGCATCAGACCGCTACTATATCCAAGGTACTCTGTGTGTCCCACTGCCGCCAGGTTTCTTGCACGGGTAAGTCGAAAACGAGCACTTCATCGGATTTTGTAAAACGCAAGACTATGATCGAGTGTCATATAACTCTAAGAAATTTTTATTACAGAGTCTTACTTAAAGTAATCCAATGACTTTAAAAATGTTCCTTGTGAAAAATTCAACACGTTTTTCGTATGTTTTAAGATAAAAGAATTTTGGACTATGGACGCCGCTATGCTACAGAGAAAATTTGGTCGCCTTCCCTTGTTAATACGATGGTTTTAGTAAAGATTTGTTTTCACGTGCTTTGGGTGAGGCGGTTGCTACTGTGCGACGCGCAGTGCCACAGCAACTAGGGGTGCCCACCCCCCAAAGTCTCAGGGTGGAGGGCTCTCATTTCCGAAACCGGGCATACTGTTCATAAGATCGATGAAGCAACTACAAACCTAGTCTCTTGACAGATTATACTAATGTGGTACAAAACAGTGGAAATTGTTTAAACATAATTTTAGTGAAAATAACACTGAAATGCAATTCATGCATAGAGAAGTTACTTATCAAAGCGAGTTTCACTTAATGCGCTATCCTAGGAAGAACATAGCTGAATTGTCTGGGAAGTCTACTTGGAAGCCCTCTGCCTTTAGATTTTCGTGGTGCGTGGTTTTTGTGGCCCTGTTAGAGTGCAATCCTAACGATGTAACTATTCATGCGGATGTTAATAGATTTTTCATGCCAGGGTGATGACCCCCAAAGGTGGTGGCTCCCATTTGGTGATAAGGGGGTAGATGCTCCGGCCCTGGCGACGCGTTTTGTATCGAGTACTCACATCCCGCGTTCCATAAACAACTATTCGATCATGCGCCAGAGCCTCTCAAACAGCAACAAAATATCATGTAATTTGTATATTATTCTTTCACATAGGTAAGTTTTAGTAACATAACTATCCACAACTTTCAAACACGGTCAACAAAATTTTTTCTCAGTGGTTTCTGCTTGTTGAGTTCCTTCGACAAGTTCCAAAAGTGGTGATACGTTACAGCCTGATAATCTCTTTCCACAGGTAATGATATAATGTCGTAAATTAAGGAACATCGTACTCAACAAAACAATGCATGGTGTAAATAGTGCATTTTTGTTCTGAGGTGCGACTGCTATTAAAAGAAAATCCTGGGTTTGCATTAGAAATGAGAAGTTGAGCTCGAGGCTCGACTTGGCTTGACTCAAGGCCGAATTGAGTCGAACCGGATGTTGAAAGTTTCAAGCCTACCAAAGCTGATTAAACATGTTTTGGAACCAGTCCGAGCTGAGCAAGATAATGTTAGATTCCAGACACCTCTAATACGGCCATCCATGGTTCACGTAATTTGAAAATGCTAATGCAGTGGCGTTTCAGCCTGACAACTTAGTATTATCATCCTTATGCCGTAAAGATTTGAAAAGCAAAAACTTTCCCCTCTAGGTTCGATCTTGTTTGCGAAAGTCCGAAATGCAATGCTGTCAAAATTTTCTACAGCAAGGCGGTGGGTGAGAAACGAAGCGTATATTAGTCCAGAGCTTTGCATATATATCCTCAATATCAGAATATATCTCATTATTGAAACGGGACTAAAATGCTAGGGTGCTAGTACCTTAGCAGTACATGCTGCCCGGCTATTATTTTGTGCAATTCTAAACTTGGACCTAAATAAATGCTATGCAGCTAAAGTTAAAGCTCCAAGAATTATGCAAATTTATATCAAAACCATTATTAACCGACGAATTATAAATTAAATTAATTAAGATTTAGAAAGAAGGTAGGCGTAATAAGGTAAAACAGAGCCAAAAAGGATTGCACTCAGGTCTGCTGACGCGCGTGTTGTGGGTACCTTAACTAAGCAAACTCTTGATAGGTTCAGTTTCTGGCATTGCATAACCGAGCAACTACCGTATTTGACAACCAATGCTTTACAAACAGTTATTCGATTATAGCTTTCACGCCTGTGTTGGTTCACACGACCTCAGATTTAATCTTTGTAAGCATGGGGCAACCTAAAGTTGAGGAGTGAGGGAGTCCAACCAAATCATTATATCACTACCAGCTAAAAAAAAGGTCAGCTTGAGGTGCATAAATATCCACTGGAAAAGTGGTTGACAAAACTGGTATCGAACATTTGTACACACCCAGGCAGTTTCAAAACTGGGGTATTTAGTACCTGTCACCACAGTAGTGGTTGTTGTGACCCTGTTTCTAGGAACAAATAATTTTTAGACACAGTTGCCCCGTTTGTATTACGCATGTTTTTGCCTATTTAAAAAAAACTTCAGCGATAAGCTTAAAATGCTATTGTAGGCATGTAGCCATTGTAGCCATCGTTTTAACTTAGAATAAGATAAATTGATGTCATTAAGACGCACCGTCTTTTTTACAGCGATACTCTCTTGAAACCTCAGTTTAAACCCACATCTCGTTTTATCTGGTCTAATTGTTTTCTTACCGAAATAGAAGCCGAAGTCATAAAGTTGTCAGTACTCGAGAATTGCAACGAACTATATTATATCAAAGAAATCTAAGAAATCACAATTTTTGTATTAACATATATGACAAATTAAAGCTGGCAGCTTGGCAGGCTCGGACAGGGTAACGCCGATAAAATATGATCCGAATACTATCCTCAGTAACAACATATACATGTGAAATTGGAAATGTTTGAAATTTAATTCAATAATTGTATTGAGAGTTGTGCATTGGAAGGTCTAAAACTGGCAAAAGTTTAATAGAAACATTTGTTAAAAATTCGAACGATAGTTTATGAATATTAGTGAAAATATTGTATTTTACAACGTTATATGTTTTTATACAAATTTGTGTAACATTTTTTATATTTTACTCGAGTACTGTCTTGTGTAGACACTGTCTTGGCTTTCTATCTCTTGTCTATTTTATATTATTGAGCCCAATACAAATTGGAAGCCTCGCTATCAAACTGGTGATAGATATCTAAAATAATTAGCTGGGTTAAAATTGGGACGGAATGACTCCTATACGCTAATTGAGATTAAGTCAATCTCATTTTTAATGGGCCTAATGCTTCAAATCATTGTGAACTTTAGAAAACTCTTTGAAAAAACCCTCATTCTACAAAATATTCGTTTCGGAAGAGTTTATTTGATACATCGCTGTCTATTATTATTCCGCTATTTAAGGGACATTTTACAACTTCTACATTTGACAATTGCTTCGTTTACCCATTGCACAGTGTTCGTATGATGTTAGTTAACCGATTATGCGATTATGTCACTGAGACTGTCTGTGTTGAGTTCATAAATTCCGCGTTTTTAATATGTATTCGTTAATTTTTCCATTTTTTAAATACATTAAATATAAATCAAAACAATATGGCCCATGAAAATAAACAATTGAAGTATTAATTTAAATAACTTGGTATTGCAACGTATTTTAAATCCAATAAAATAGATATATGCAGTTGCAATCACGTTAATAAGGATAAAGCGAGAATTGATTCAAATCTGTTAGATCAAGTTTAGAGGCAGAGCAGGACAATCGCGCAATTTTGCAAAGTCTACCGGTTGAAATATTTTCGATAGAATGAGTAGCTGTTTATGTAGTAAACTCATTTAGGTTATTGTAATATATTTAATGCCAACCGGCTAAAATTCCCTGCTAACGCCCCTGGCCAACCTGTAAACGCCACGAACAATTATCGCAATATGATAACACTTTATAAAATGTTAATATTTCAAGTTTAATTCCGCATTTTAATTTCAGATTATTATTATAATAAACAAATATAAAATTGAATAGTATATTACAGTGTTCTCACTATGCTATCGTCTGTACCACAGCACTCATCAATTATCATTTCTTGCTCAACAACCGAAAACAATCGGGTAAAATTAGCCAAACGAGGTTCCTCTGCTGTTTTGATCACTTCAACAATATTTATTCGTTTAGTGCTCGGTATAAATTGTATATTTTTCCGCTTTATTCTGTGTCTTCCCACCCCACAATCTCCCGTTTCATCGCTGATAAACGAAGCGGAGCAACAGACTGAAAATACATCGGAATCGTACCCTGAAATCTGGACTCAAATTAATAATTTTACAAACGGAAGCAACACTTCTAGTTTGGCGTTCGAAATTGAAGGTAAGTTCGAAAGTAAATTTATTCTCAGCCAGCGCAATCTTCGTCAGACGGAAATTTTGTCAATTAAATATGATCACATAGCTACTATAAATACTTTTCGACAACCCAACATCGAAAGTAGAGGTACATTTTGCCGAGAGCTGAAATTGTTAACATCGCGATCAAGCGTTCAAACATTTTGCTTTAATAACTTCTAATTCGGAATCTAAATTTAACATTTTTTGGCGACGCATCTTGGTCCATGACTAGCTAAAGTAACGTTCTTGAAATGTTTCAATAGTGTTCACGCGTTCAAATTCGTCGTCGTCAAATTTTGATAAAATTTTGAGCTAAAGGTTCGAACGGGTGAACCATATATATTGACGTTCCGAGGTCTCAAAGGAGGTAAGCAGGATCGACGGGGAGGGGGTAAATCACCGCGAGGGGAGGCCGTCGGTGGCTGCGTAAAACACTTGACGACGACTCCCCACCGCGCCAACGACTCATTGTTCAATTTTAACCCCATTTTTGCAATTTTCGCTCTGTTATTTCCAATTTTTATTAAAATTTTCCGCGGCGCAACATGAATGAGGCATCCGACGCCTCAGGAACGGTATCCCCCTGAACCCATTCTTCGGCATGTATCATGGTGTGGACACACCCTTACTCTTTTTTCAAATTAATGGGTCTTGAGTGCACCAGAAAAATGCATGAAATATTACAACACCCACAAATTTTCAATTTGTGGGTTTTGCATAGCACTCAGTAAATTTCGGGGAAATTTTTTGTCAAACCTTCTGTTTTAAAGTGGACGATCTATTACTGAGGCTACATTTGTTACTAATTCCAAAATATGATGTATGCAGTGTGCGAATAATGACTGACGAATTTAATCTTTTATAGCTGAAATACAGTTAATTTCAATTTTACGCACTGTACGAGAACTACTGTGAGACGTAGCAAAAAGATATTTAACATTTAAAGTAATTTCGATTTTGGATAACAAAACAAATGGTTTTTGGGATTTAGCCAACCAATAATGACTCAAATTGAATTAACTTGTTTGTAGTGAAGTCGTTATTAATTTGCCTGAAGTTGGATCGGTTCCACCCAAATTAAATCATTGTCAAAAACCAATTGCCTAGAAGGCAATTGATCGGTCGGACAAATATTTTAAGTTTACTGATGATGTTTGGTACTTTCAATTTGTCCTATAAAATATAGGTTGTCAATTATATAGGATCAGTATGTTAAGCTTTTTGTTGAAACCAAACCTCTCGTGACTGTCGTTCATTACTTATGAGCGGAAATCTCACTTATGAGCGGAAATCTCATTTTGAAATAAAATCTTTCATTTAAAAACAATTTCGGTTGCAGAGGATTAGAAATTGCCTTTTCTGCTCGAATTGTGTTGCGTCTCAAATTGTTTTTCAAAAATATTATCAAACTTCATCGTTAAAAAGCGTTAAGATAATCTCGTGTATAGAAGGCGAAACTAACACACTGCAACAAAAGGGTATATTATTGCTGAAGTTCGTCAATATAAACCAGTTAGTTTTAAAGTATACAAATAGCTATACCATAGGTTAACGAAAGCCTTCAGGTTAGGTGTAGACGCATCGGACTAGGGCGAGGTCTTCAGGGTGAGGTAACGGTGGGGTAAATTTTCGAAATTTTCGGCAACGAATAATTTTCCACAATTTTGTGAAAATTTTCCCTAATTTTCCCTTATTTTTCGTAACTTTCGCCTATTTTGCTAAACGTTTCCCCAAATTTTAACAATTTGTTAGTGCCAAATTTTTTCCAGATTCTGACAATTTACCCCAAATTTTTCGCTCGAGTTATGTGTGGGGAATATGGGGTGGCGGGATTAGGGTTGTTGGTGGTCAGCGGTCAGGGTTGCCACACAATGTCCCTGATGCCTATAGGTATATATCGTTGTGTAATAAATAATAAAGGAAAAATACAAGCAACTGAGTTACCTTGGAGCTGTTGCTTTGTTTTGTTAGGGAGTCTCGTAAAGCGGGCGGAAAACGACGCACCTGCAAACATGTTAACACACGACAAACTTATTTAAAATAACGAAGCTCAATGTGCCTAATGTCAATAGGTATCGCTATGTATTAAATGATAAAGTAAAAGTATATGAGGTTGAATCATCATCATCACAGAACTTTAATTTGCAATTGTCAAACATTTGTTGCAACATAGTTAGTCCTGGTGCGAATCAGTATAATATTCTATTGAATGTATTTAAGGTTACGCATATCCAAGAGTAAGCATTTGTGCATAACACATCCCGTCTTCGGCACTATGAAATGATAAGTTCATCCGTCCGGGACAATCAATATCTTATTCTAATTTATAAGTATTCGTAAATATAATAAAACTAAAGCGAACATTGATAACCTATTATCTCTTATCAATATTTGGTACATGGGTTTCTGTAGAGGACACATATAATAGCATAAACAAGGTGAACATGTATCCATTTTATACCTTACACACATATATATCAGTAATATATGAAATCAAACATTAATAGACTTAGTACATTTCGTATATGTGGGTATATTGCGATGTTACAGTTAAACTATGGATAAAATTCTTAACGATATATACGAAACTGTCCAAATATACCTCTTTCTCACTCACTCACGTTGATGAAATTATAAGCCTAAAGCAAACAAACATTCATGCTAGGATTGAGGGACACTAAACACACAGAGTTGAACTGTTAAAAAATCACATCTGGAAATTACGCTACACTCGGACAAAGCCTACGAAATTCGTCCACTTTTCCACGCTGACCAAATGATTAGTGTAACATTCATGTAAGGATTCCTAACGGATATCGATAAGGTTAAAAGCTCATTAGAAAACATATGTTGCGATATACGAAACGCATTACTTTTCCCATCTTTTTAGTTCATTTACAACAACCTGAATATCTTTTTCATGTTGATCAACTGCAATTGTCCAAGATCTAGATAAATTTTGGAACATACATTCTTAAAATATCGTCTAACTACATCATTTTCAAGTCAGACATTTATATTTGACCATATCAATAGTTGCGTACGCTGAAAACGGTCACTAAGATGTGTCATAATATTATGCCATATTAAAGATTTTACGTTTTAAAAACGCACGATATTGTGTATATTTTATTTCAGAACTGTCCAAACTTGAAACGCGAATCGCGTCCGATATCAATTGTACCGTTGGCGATACGGTAGAATCGCTCAATCGTCAAAGCGACTACCTAATCCGGGAATTGGTAGGTCCTATGTACGAAAAAAATACCATACCCCATCCACCGGTGAGCGTTGGAGTCGAAATTACAATCCAAGATATAAGCGAAATTTCCGAAATAACCAGCTCGTTTACTACCGACGTTTGGTTTAGCGCCATATGGACCGACCACCGCCTGGCTTACGCACATCGTGATCCGTGTAAGACGATGATTTCCCTCGACATCGAGATGGTTCCCAAAATTTGGACTCCAAATGTTTGCTTCTCAAATTCTAAGCAAACAACTGTTCACAGCTCGCCGGAGCCGAATGTACTACTTCAAATATTTCCAAACGGAACCGTATGGCTTAACTATCGTGTACGCGTTATTGGGCCGTGTAATATGGACTTGACGTTCTTTCCATTTGGTTAGTTTTGCATTTGACGAACTTAAACGGTGCTGAAAGACATTTTCGAAAATGGATTTGTAGTCAAAAAATTTATTGGCCCAGATGCCGTAGAATAGGGATGCAAAGGATGTCCCCAACGTTAGTAATCTAGGGTCTAGGTTCTTGCGTGTATGCATGTTGGGATCAAAGTACTACGGTTTCTTTTTGCTACCCTTCTAATAATACCCTATCATGGCGTAAAGTCTAGATTATATGATCCTAGCTATTGTAGTCCACGTTATTTCTTTCTACCATGACACCATTCAATATAATTTTTGTAATGTCTAAGACATTTGAATCGCAGTACTTTTTTAGAATGTTTTACACGATCGCCTGGAAATATGAATTTGCAATCTACAAAAATTGTGCATGAAAAAAAGCAGCTGATATTCCTGAACGACAGTCACCTTCACAAAACACACCTCGGTTTTTACATATAAACTACTGATAATCGCTGAGTTATATTACTCGGTCTTTATAAAGAACGAAAACGGGTCTCTGTTTATAAAAAGATTGGACAAATATTGTTTTTGCGTTGCACAGGATGAACGTGCCAATATTGCACACCCAACACCATTCTGTCAACCTTCCTGCATTCTATTCGGTTTCTTATTAATATGACGTTAGACAAATCGTCGTTGCTGGGCTTGGTTGATGTGCACTTGAGTTGCCTGTGCGTTTCTGTGGAAGTGCTGAGCAGATAATGAACAAGGCAAAAATACTGTTCAGCTATGTTTAAGTATAGGTCAGAAGATGGTGCTTTCTGGTTCCGAGTCAGACCGGGTCAATGCCGGGACACACACTTGACTCGAAGACCCGGTGACCTGGCCACAGATATGACCCGAAATGACCCGCGTGAGCCGTCGAATCGGTGACCCATATCCATCTCTGGACCAGCCAGATCAAATAAGCATGAGCTGAAAACATTTCAAGGAGGGCTTAAACTTGATTATATATCAACAAAATGAAAGTGACAGTCCTCCATCGCAGCAGGAAAACTGTTGGAGTCAGAGTAGAAAGTCTGAGCACTCTATTGTTCGCCCTTTGTTACGTGGTCGGATTTGTAAACAATACTGTTCTAAAACATGCTTAGCGAATCAATTCTTATGTCCGTAGTTTGGAATAGTCCGTCTCCGTCAAGCAATGATATCGTTTCGAAGTAGGCGAATTGCTCTTCGTGGGTCTAGGTGAGCATGAGTCGGCCTATGCACAACGTGTGATCCATATCAACATATGTGAATGCCGGAGATGATTTCAAAAAATCTTCTTTTTGCGTGAACTGCATGAGAAATTTGCTGTATTAAAGAAAAGTGTACTGTTGATGCTTATGTAACACTTGTCGCTGAGAAAACATACCTCTGCTGTCTTTTTCCCAACAATAATGCATCATATATCTATAATCTTGCTTTCAATCTTTTGTCGGAGAGTCCATTCTAAACTCTGTTACTCAAACATATTCTACAATTATCCCTGTGTTCTTATTAGGCTTATTTCACTTTAAAACTGAAGGATGTGAGATAAAATTTGGTACACGGAAATTATAATTACTGAGCCTTGATCGAAACTGCAAATTACAGGGTCAATGATATTTATTAGCACTTACAAATTGTCAATTTTGGTAAACTACGGTGTGTTACGACCAGTACCCTCAAAATTACTGGGTGCATCGAATTTAGCAGCAGCCATAAAATTTTAAATTTGTGGGTTATATGTAGCACCCACAAAATTTAAGAGAACTTTTTATCCTCCGATTTCAGTTTTAAAATGGGGATGTATTACATATGCAATCGATACAAGAGTGTGCTGGCAAATGGTAATTAGAGTGTAGCAAAAGTCTCAGATCATCTCGCAGAAAGTTCTAGATTTAGACGAAGCTCAACAGTTTGGGTACAACTGAATCCCTTGAAAAGACTCCAAATATTCAATAGCAACAACAATATGATTATAACAACATTCTTATCTTTGATATTTTATAAGATTACACGACACGCAATAAATATTGACGAGGTGTTTTGCCTTTCAGGGAAATGATATTGATCCCCACTCGATAGCGTATTAATTTAGCATCAATGTTTGAACACCGGAGTCGAAACATTACTCAGTCAGGCACAATAGTCGTCTGTTAAAGGTTATGGCCTGAATCGTCAAGTCCAACTTTTACTGTAATTCAGCTTCGCATTCCATTTTTCTGCCCATTTTGCTTAACTAATCTATCATGGACGTGTTCATCCTGGTCCTGGGCTTGAGTTTATATCATTCTGACATATCTATCTATTTCTAAATAAACTATATGTTTCAAATTTTACAGCGCCAAAAAAGTGCAGGCTTATTGAAGATGTATATTATTTTGTAAACAGCTTTTCGGCTCATGTCACCTTTACGGGCCGGATTTTATACATCCTTAGAAAAAAGGGCGCTTAGTGCGGGGGTTTTCGAGGGGTGCCAGCACCCCGACTTAGACTTAGGTTTTGCATAAGCGTAATCTAATATGCGAAATTTAGGCTAAGGCTTAAGTTAGAGCATGTGGAATGGTACAGTATAGCATGTATTTTACTTGAAAACATAAAAGTAGCTATATTTGCCTTGCTATAGTTTGAAGAGACTCAATTACAGATAGTCAAGAATGCTGGCTTATTTTCGAGAGTTACTCGTATCATACTGCCGAAGTGACATTACGTTGGCTGGAACCTGCGATTACACTTATTCACAATGACCCACGCGACTACCGATTGCCTGATTTTGTTTTGTTCAAATGGAAATCCGAAGTTAATCGGTCCCGATATACGGCCGGATTTTGGGACCAACTCACTGTGAAAGTGGTTTTTAAGCGTCAAAATACGTTTTACATACTACAAGTTAGTGATTGCGATATTATGGTTTAACATACGGAATATCTGTTATATATTACTGTTTCTGCGAAAGACTTTAGTCATTATAATTGGTGACTCGCGGTCCCATCTTAAGTGAATGTAAAGTTATATAATTTCCGTCGCCGTCTCTCAAGACTGTGGTGTTGTATATAGTCATTTCAGCTGTTTTGACAATTATTGTAAGAGGCAAACACGTATTATTATAGAATGTGAGCAGATACAACAAATATCAACTACGCCGGTTTGGTGTTGTCTTTTCCAGTTATAAATATTAGATTTTGGTAGTAGAAAATTACGTTGACGTTACGAAAATCTCGATTCAATGGGTTTTATTTATGTACTGTAGAGTAGTTGATTTCAACGGTTCGTATCAGACTTCGAGTGTACTGTGGACAGCAGGGCTTAGGTGTTTTGCATAGAAGTCGTTAGAATTTCAGCTTTGACAATTGACTAAAAATGTTCAATTAGGAATCTATTCGCTTGTTTTTCACAATCAACCACGAGCAGAAAGATTTGTTTTTATTTATGTTTAATTGCTTTTACCAATATTTATCGTGCGAATGCACCAGAAAACAGAGGGTAGAGAAAAATCGATGAAGCTGTGTATCCGGTATGTTTTTTATTTTGGAACCGATAGACTAACATCGCACAGGAAAGCATAACCGACAGTGTAAAAATCCAAATTTAAGACAGGCCCTTTCATATGTAGCGCAGTAAGTCCAGTCGGAAAAGCGTTGAATGTCCCAAAGTATTATTTTATAAAGGAAAATGATAGATTATAAACATTTCGTTATTTCATTTTTTAGCAATCGTAATTTGAGGATTTGTTATTTTAAACTTCATTAACATGTTCCTTACATATTCTTGATATCAGGTTCTTTACAAATCGTTGGTTACTTCATAAGCGAATCAAACTGGTGGTGTAAATACATCACATGTTAAATTTTCAACGTGCGTGTATAATGGACTATTTTACATGAAACTGAGACTTGCTGTAAACGATGACAACCTTATAGCTTTCGCTCTTATGTAAACTGCTTCAGAAGCATCAAAATACGTCTTACAAATACAAGGAGAAATTACAAGATTGTCTTAAAATAATGAGTTAATAATTAGCCTGCAGATTAGTAGTGAAGTTATTACAGCAAAATAATTCGTGATTCTTTTTTATAGTATGACTTCTTCTGAAAAGCATCTAGTTATCTTTTGCATGATCGGTAGCAATTATCTAGTAAGATTTCGGAATTGTTCGGTTCAAGTGAATTTGGAGGAATGTCTTTAAGTAATGTCCATCATATAGTCAAGCAGTACAAAAATGTTATGAAAATATTTTATTCCATTCATCACCGAAGTAAAGTTGAGAGGTAGTCCTTTGTAACGTTATAAAATGGAACAGCTTAGTGCTGGAGGTTCAGGGACGGTAGGCTCCCAACTTAGGCATAGTGCAAGGCTCATACAAGAAACTAAACTTATACTAAGGTTGAAACTTAGTATACTGAGAATGGCAGGGACTACATTTCAGCTAAAACTCGTAAGATTAATGTGGCACTATTTATTATGCTAAGGTGAAAGCACTATAGTGAACAAGTGTTTGAAAACAGAAAGCCGACATGTACCGTAATTAAAGAAAATCTATTCCAGGTTGGTAAATATATTCAGCAAAATTTAAAGGCACTGCTGGTTTTTAAATATTTTAAGATTTCTTAGTCGTATGATATAAGATATAATCGGTTTTAGCCTATTGTACAGAGATTATTACATTGTAAGTTGACCTAATACAAGCATAATATTTGTGCCAAAACTGGATATATTATTTTTGTATATTTTTCACATGTACAATTACTGTTGTTAATTATTAATTTCTAGGCATATCTGCCGACATATCTCAGTGTTTTTATCAGCTGGATTGCGTTTTGGATCGATACTAAAGCCCTGCCTGCGCGAATTACACTCGGAGTGAGCAGTTTGATGGCGCTTACGTTTCAATTTGGAAACATTGTACGAACGTTACCCAAAGTCAGCTATGTCAAAGGTAAGCGAACACTTGTTTTTTTCTTAATTTTAAGTTTATTTCTAGTTTTAATTTTGTTTTATTAAGATTTGGATACATCTGGATGGTACGCACGGTCCGTTTACATCAATACTGCGCCACCGTTTATTCCAGCGTTTGCATAATTTCAACAGCCATTAAAGTCATAAAATTTGCATACATAAGCCGATACCCGGTAACATTTTGTTACCGATCAGAGCTGAGCTCACCACATCTTTGCAAATTCAGCCAGTAAAACATTTAGTATACTGGACAAGTTTTATTCAATCTTGGTTTTGCTTTGGAGCTTTTGGAGCAAAACTAAAAGCTAATCAAACCGAATTATTGTGTATTTCGTACAATGTTCAACAATTTTTTCCGCGTCTGTGCAGCGAACCTGGATCCTTTTGTTGAAAGCATTGTACTTTACCCACTAGACTATTTACTAGCTGTTGCTGTGTTCCTTAAGGAGCCCCACAAAGCGAGCGAACGAGAACGCACATGCAAACGCACGCAACACGGCAAACATGGTTAGCGAAGGTGTCGCAAAGCACACTTTTCACAAACGTGTGACTCTACACGAGAAACGGGTTAATGTGATGTTGAGGTGTTCCTAACGTGTCAGCTCCGCAAAAGACTTATAAAATGGCAGCCACCCGGGAACGACTTTGAGTCTGGAGGGGCTAAAATATAACACATTGGGGGCACGATAAGCATACATGCTCATGTAGAGCTCAACCCTTAGCCTAACACTCCCGACGTCCGATCACCTCCCCCTCCGAGGGCCCTGCTACTCCCTCCTCTACATCAGGAGGCGCTGCAGGCGACAAAACCATACGTGAACGACCGCCCGCACCCCCTTTCCCTGATAGGCCCATGACTCCCCCCTCCGGGGACCCGGCTGCCCTTTCACAAGGCTCTCGGGACCTGATCATGTATGCCACTCAGAAAACACGCGCGTGGGCAACATAATATAACTATAAAACAGATTTGGGCATAATAGATGATATTCTTGTAGTCTCAATGAGTATAGACGTGTTGCTCATGGTCGGCATATCACTTTACATTGTTGGGAGGTACAGCTTGAATAAACAATGAACGTCCAGACAATGCATGGGATAGGCTCACATCAGACCATGATACCGCCGGACCGCGAAGCATTACTCAAACACCATCAGGTTGGTCGTATGCGGGACTAGCTGCCAGAAATGTCGAACAACTACGTCGTGTAATCTGTAATCTGCAGTAAAGATCCAGGCGACGATGATACTCTTCATCGCATGTGCTTAGTTATTTATGGACTACCTGGGAACGGGACGACCACAACGATGCTTCGAAAATTGTGACATCACTTGATCCCTCAGCTACACCGCTTGAAGTTTTCTGGCTTGGTCTCATGCCTTCAAGTCGTCAACCAACAACTTGATCGCCTGGCCGTAAACTACGATATACTTCTACTTCAGTGGCGAAATCCGCTCTGCAGCAAGCACGCAGCTCCATATTTATCGCTAGAATGAGTGGATTTTTTGTTCACCGATCGATGCCAAATGAAGACGGTAAAATTAACTGCACTATAGTCTAAGGCGAGTGAATTAAACGACACACTGCGATCTACCTGTAATAGCAATAAAAACCACGCTGTTGCTAGCAAAGAAAAACTTTTTATGTACCCCGGAAACCAGCATTAAAATGACTAACAAGATAAAAGTTGAACAAATTAAATTACTGATGTATATCAACTGGCAACAAAATTTCTGCTATTTTATACTAGTATCTAGGTAAATTCAAAGCAGTCAACAGATTTGTAAGCTGCACATATTTTAACACACTTAGCGTTTGCAATAAACTATTGGATGTTGAACATTTCTTTACTCGACGTAGCTGTCTTTGACATCGTTGCTGTGACATAGATTTGGTTGACCGGTTTCATACCAAACAGTTTATTTTGTCCTCCGCATTACTCAGCGTCAGGAAAGACAGAATCGCGTCCAAAGAATGAGGTGTAGTGCTGTTTCTCAAATGAAGATTTATATTTGCACAGTGAGGTGTGTCGACTCGCCGCACGGCGCTGAAGCGATTACTATCGGCGTTTTATCGCCTTTTACGCATAGAATTTCGGTATTTATACCTTCGTCCCAACGCAGCAATGGACAGCACATAGTCTATTGTACGATATATCGCGAAACTGTGCAAAGTTTCATGTCCCATATCTTTCGTAGGTGATATCAATTTTACGTTTATCAAGTGGGAAGAGTTAAGTTAGCACCTCACGATTGGGTCCCTAATTATATACCTCAGAAGGTTACGACGCTATTGTCGAAAGTGGTTTAACGCAACTCATTATTTTCGCGACAAGAGCCTCTTTAGGACCTGCTATAGGTCTTACTTTGTTTCTACTGTACACTAATACACTTAATTGTATTCACTTATTTGTTTTCACTGATATTAATTACAAAATAATTATGCGGACAATATTAAACTCTACACAAGTGCGTCGATTGGGAACCATGACCAAGTTGTGTTACGATCACACCAGGACATCGATAGTTTACAAATTGGGCCGCCAAATGGTAATTCAAAATTTCAGTTCCGAACCGTAATGATTTACATTTGGCCTACGAAATCCTAAAGTAACGTACCATTAGCGGCCAAACATTAGTATTTAATGTCTTTACCAATAAGTAAGCCTAGCATTCTCAAGCTTTTTCAGTTGGCATTCACAAAATCGAGAGGTTATCCTTTCAACTTCTGAATGCATAAGTGCAATACAAATGTGCTGCATCACCGTTTTTCGACCCGTATATACTATATATGCGCGTAGAACGCTCTTCTGGAGTAAGCGAGCAATAGACTCTGTGTAAACGCTAGCAGTGCCAAACAGTTCAGAATTCTTATCAAACTGGTCGATTTTTCATGATTTTTCGCCGCCATAAGAACATATTACCAGCAGTAAGTAATCGGTTTTACCGCCTTGTTCGTCTCATCATTATTTTTACCATTACTACATACTTATCTTTATGAATTGTATTTATACTATACTAACGTCTGACAGTACCTGTTATAAGTATTAATGTTAGTAAGCCGGCTTTAACAACGGTATCTAAAGAGGATTCTTAATTGCGTATGGAAACTTATAAGCAGCAAACCAATGCGGTAAACATAATTGCCGTATGTACACAAGTGCTGATTAAATTTTGTTTGTTTGTATGGGGTTACCTCTAAGAATTGGCCCCTTTCTCAACGTATGTACTCCTCACCCCCGCGCATGCCGAAGGCGCCTGCAAAATTTAGGGCAAATGGGCAAAAATTTTGGAAAATATTGGAGGCAGAGCGAGGGACGTGCCCTCATCTTGGTTCGGTGCCTGTAAAATGGTGCAACTTAAGTCGCTTAAGGCTTGATGATAGTTGCGTACGATTACTTGCAAGGGAGTTTATTGACACACGACTGTATTTTTTTACAAAGCTGTCCACGACGGTATACACATTTCTGCTTTATTTTTTAACCCATATTATAGGATTTATCAAGAGATAAACAAAGCTGTGCTGGTATCACCGACTGATGTCGGTACGAACATGGCAATAATACATTTAACGTAATACAGGAATTATTATGGGCCTTGCGCGCGATGTAATATATATGGTTTGCTTTTCAGCTCTCGACATTTGGATGTTCGCTTGTGTAGGCTTCATCTTTCTATCGCTTTTGGAGCTTGCCGTTGTTGCATTTCACGACAAACTACAAGATATAAGACGCAAACGCGAAAACTCAATCACCGAATTTCCCGAATTTAATTATCCCCATCCGGCGTCCAGCATCGCAGGAGGACCAGTACAATCGGGTGGTGGTTCGTTCGGGGCAGTTGTAAACCATCATTCTGGACTTAGTAAACAGGAATCTTTGATGATGTCATTATCTCGACATTCATCTCTTCGAAAACCAACCAACGACACTAATACCGGTACTGTGGGCTTTAGCGCTGCCCTCCTCGGTGGGACTAGTGGAACAACGGTACCTCCTAACACTTATACACATCATCACCATTCTGGACTAGAGCGTTCGGTTGTCGGAGTTAATATCGATCGGGCATCGAGTTTACTTTTTCCACTTGGATTTGCACTGTTTAATATATTCTACTGGTCGTACTATGTATATCAGTCGTCTTATATTGAATCATGAGGCGTTGCGTTTTTGATGTAACAAAAGCGGGTAGCGCTCAATATTTTACAATTTCGCATCTGATAGCACCTTAAAACAGGAGATGACGACAGTTTTTATTTACAAACGGTATGGTGCAATCTTAGATACGGTGGGATGATTTTCGGTTACGAAGGAAGTGGGATTTCAAAACACTGCATTATACAATTATATGCAGCTATAAGATGTGCTGAAATCGAACAGAAAATATCATGTCAATTTGTGTCAAATTTATCATTGTGCAATAAAATATATATAAGCAACATTTTGTTGATGATCAAATCTTCGGACCTACAGGTTTGGCGTTTGATTGTATGATAGCAGTCAATGCATTCAAAGGTTGTTTTGCACAAGGTGCAGCCTTTTGATTGCAAAATTTCTGTATAGCATGAACGAAACTTACAAATAGGGATTTTATGCGCTCCTGAAGTATTTTAGGAGTACTATAGCGTCTTTATTTAAAAATTTTGCATGGACATAACCAAAACTACGCTCACAAATAGACATTTGTGTTCTCACGAAATGGTTTAGGAAGACTTGTTGTGATTTAAAATTTTTTACATGACCAGGTTATGGTTAAACGTAAACATTTCTCCGTGTCAAAGCACTGAGATGAGGGTTTATTTTTGAAAGACTGATTTGACCTTTAACAACATAAATAACAAGAACAAGTTGCACTATGTGAAACATATCGACATGTTATTTTAGCTGGTCACAGTGTATCCACATCATAACATTAAAAAACACCAGAACATAATGAGTCTGCGACACACAGTTCTGCTGTCGGTCGTTATAATTTCTGTTAATTTATATTTTTAACATATATTTTGTAGAAATTTAAACAATACCTTAACTCAAATGCACATATATATTGTTTTATATATTACCAAGCAACCCACATACCTTGGTAACTTCCCCGTAAACGCTTAAATTGGGAGTAGTGCGGCATTTACATTCCATGTAGAAGTTTTGTCCACGTACAGCCTGCCTAACACCGTTAACAATATATGGCGCAGAACACCAACACTGTATTCTAAGCAATTCTATATGGTGTTTCGAGCACCATCTTTATTAATTCATGGCGTCACGGACACCAATGACTTCTAGCTAGCGGTTACGAAAGTCGTTTGTGAAGATGTCTTGATGTTTTCCGATGTAGGATTTATATACAGTGAAACTTTTGTCCATTCACTCCTATGCAAAGGTTTAAACGGAAAGGTTTTTTGGATACAATCAATCAAATCATTTGAAATTTCACTTAGCTAGTTTTCTCCCTTTTTTAAATAACTATGCAACATAGGGTGTCGAATACAGCATAGTGTAATATACATGGTGTCAGCAACACCATTAGTTGTGCTGCATTGTATATCTTCCCGAGTACCATACACCATGGTATGGTCATGACCACACGTGGACAAATATTCCACATGCCGGGGAGTTTTATAACGTAAGGATATAGTTCAATTTAATACATAAATAAAAAAGCATTACCCTCAGATTTAACAAGTGCTGAAAGCGCCGCTGTTAGCAGTTGCAGTTTCTATGTTTAATATAATTAATTATAAATTATTGCGCAATTATTATTATTATATATCATTATTATTATTGCGCAATATACTCAGTTTTAATAGCTGAATATTACTTAAGAAATCTATTAGCTGTGTGCTCGCTAAAAATGGATCGTAATCGCTAATTTGCTAACAAACACTAAACATGATTCCAATTCCCGGGATCCAGTTATGGAAACAGAACAGTTGCGCAGCGATCATACACGTGCTGTCATGCATAATCATATAATGATCCATGCAATGTATTTCCGCTGTGGGTTGTGGTTCGCTAGTTCGACATATCACAAGTTCAACTCCGTAATGTTTAGTTTAGAGCTGTCATCACATTCAAAGCGTTGAGCTTCTTCAACAGTACCCTGGAAATGAGAACTTGGGTATAGCGTAATTTTAATTATTTAACATGTACCAATATTACTTCGACATGTATTCAGGACACTGTGTTTGCTCACTTTAAGTGTTCTGGTAAACACGGCGCGTGAAAATAAACAAAATTTAAGCGACTCTAGCTAAATATTATCAAAATTTTAGCTATTTTATCAAAATTTTAGCTACATTAGCTAAGTTTTGCTAATTTTTGGGAAATTTTAGTAATTATTCTTGGTCATCTATGACGTATACTACAATTTTTAAAACCTAACGCGACAACCATATATGTAGTATAGCATAACCATCTCTTCATCAGTATTCCATGCACTGGATCAAATGAGTACAAATGTTATTCAGATTAATTGATTAATTTGAAACAGATTTTGATTTTGCAGTAAGCACGAAGCCAGACCTCTGCTTAAGGGGGTGGAGGGCTAACCCATTTCTCGCACAAAAACGCTTTTAAGAGCTTACCAAAGATTTTCTAGAGACATTAAGCCCAGCTGTTACATTAAAGTCTTACTGTGGCATGTTCACTGTTCAGATTTCGTAGCATGCTACACTACTATAGGTCCGAGTCTAGCTTTAACTACGTTGAAGTCTTTTCGCTAAGTTGGTATATTTCGACTGCAACATAACATCTCCAATATTTTCATATTTTCGGATGACAAGCAATCGTGGTTTGGGCACAATATAGCACATCAAACGTTTTGGGCTGTCGAATAAATAGGAAAATTTTCCGCCAAATTGCCATTGTCATTTATAAATTAGCTGCCGAACTACTGAAATATCGAACTTATGGGAGCACACGTCGCTGTGCAACCACTTTTTACGCGCTTGTAAGTAATTAATTCTTAACTACCGCTGGAAGTTTAGTGCATTAAATTCCAAGAAGCTACACAATTTTTGTATCAAACCCACAGTTTCATAGGTAAGAAGAATAACCCATTATACTATTTTGGCGTAAAGATATACTCCCATGGGTGTGCCTTTTACTACTTTTAGCTATGTCCAACTTGAAAGTTGCGACGGCGATGGTACAAACGAATTTTTATATTCTTTTTGTATTATATTTTATGGCAACTAATTGTGGCCATTTATATTGGTAATGTCATTATACAGCTATCTAGGCATTAACATCACTTTATTTTGCTTTTCGATTTAAATTTTTGCTTGACTTGTTCAAGTGTCGTTAAAGTTCAAATTTCATGCCTCATGCTATTTACAACCTCATGAGGGGATAGGTTATCTCCCCGCGCCACGAAAAACCTTTGGAGCGAGTCTCGGTCCCCCTGGACCGTAACCAACCGCACTGAGGCTCCGGAGCGCCCTTCCTCCAACAATCCCAGAGCTTGGTAAATTGGGGAAAAATCGAGGAAAATGTTCAAAAATCAGAGGAATGGTTACGAATGAAGAAAACTGGCATAAATGGGGCAAATTTGCAAAAATCGGAGGAAAATTGATTGAAATCGGAGAAAAATTGGCTAAAATTTGGAGAACATGGGAAAAATCTGTGGAAAATTAGCCAAAATTCGAAAAAATTTTAGTTCCAATTTAAACATTTATCCCCATTATGACCTCCCGTCCAACCGGCTGATCCTCCCGCGGAGGCCGAAGAACCCACCCGAAGCGCCTGTAATCCCTCCATAAGACCTCGGACAACTAACATGTATTAATTAAGGCTACTATAACAAACACAATCACGTGGAATGATTGCAGATAAACCAGACAATTTTATCAGGCCACTAATTCTGTCGTAAACAGTTATCCAGTTACCGTCTTCATATAAATGTACACTTAGAAGGGGCTAATTATAACTTGGGGTAAATAAGCCAGGCCAGCATTAACTATTATTAAGCGAATTATCGAGATACGGAGTTATTGCGTATCCGCTACGCAGAAGCTATTTAATAATACTTCATATCAGCAATTTTTTTTTTGCGTTTGTGGCCATAATTACACATCATGTTAAGCTACACATTCCAAATATGACACAACTAGCTTAAGACGCGTACAATTTGCGTAAACTACAGTTGCATGTTACGCGGCATGCACGTTGTAATGTCTCCGCTATTTGAAACTTTCGTTCCTGCGGAGGCGCAACCCTACCGTATAAACAGTCAGAGTGACACCCAAGGTTTAAAACCGTTTCCAAGGGTGTGCGACATAGCCTAGCTTCTATATTTTTCTTTATAGTGTCCTACACTTTCGTAGCTTCTAATTTGTCGCGAATTGAATGTAACGGACACCGTTTGAAGCTCATGCGTTTTATTAGTCATCTGTGCTGTGCAGTTTTTTTAATTCTGGATATTTGTATTTAAACCATATAAACATGAGGAAATAACGCCGCACACTGTCAATAAAACTGTAAGAAGACAAGGAGTGCTTGAGACTATCGAGAGATAGCAATACACATTTCTAGCTACCTTTGAAAAAATTTATAAAAAACATGGGGTGCCTAAGACACCCGATTGTCTACTGCGTGCCTGACAATGTGTGCTGTACACAGGTTCCAAACATTGGCGACATTATAACGTGAACACCGCATTAGCGATGGTCCGTTCTCGATTGTGGAACTATCCAGCAGAGCTCTAACTAGTGGTTCTAAACTAACTAATTATCCGATTCCGGCATACACTTATGGTATACATTGTTGAAATAGTAACAACAGGATAACTTTATGTGATAGCCGGTGGATTTACTAGCAACATACCGAAGAATAAGCGATTTCAAACGTTTTTAACCATGCACATTACTGTTTCTTCGTTAAATAGTGTTATATACATTCCTGCGATACTCTTATTAATTCATTACACCACAAAGATGGCGATACTCCGAGTTAACGTTTTGATGCAGACACCTTTATTGTTTAACAATTATATCACGCTTCATCTCGTGATTTATGCCGGAGTAGCTCAGAAGTTAGACCAAAGACATGTCAAATAAATCCTACAGGAATCGGTCCGAATCTTATCTATGTCGAATGTTTCTATTATTTAGAATTATCATGTTTGATCCTGCGGTTTTAGTCTGCTAATGCAAACGTTAGAGCAAAGGTGCGTACACCATAAGGATTCGAATCCTTACATCTCTCAACATTGCCTAATATCTTGAATCATCATCTTAACTTCGTAATTTAGGGCAGTGATGTTTCCTGATGTATACATTCGTAGGGTCCACTTTTCGAACATTCGACTCAAATGTTTTGGTCGTAGTCACAAATATAGCTAGCACGTTCTTTTTGCTCAAAATAATCCGTCATATATTCTTTTGTACATGCGATAATTCTATAACATTATTCTTCGGTTAAACCATACTGTAAAAAACTTTATATATCCAACGTATAACAGATTAATCAGAAATTTAAATAAGAAATCCCCACTGTAAGACTTTGGTTTGTTTTGGCACAAAAAGGTATGCTAACTTAATTTAATCTATAATCTCAATTTAATCCCTTTAATTTAACAGGTTAGTTACCATTTTATCATGTTATAATTTATTGTAAAAAAACTATTACAGCTATTTACACAAAGCAATTATATTTTTGTATATGGTTGCGTTCGGTGTAAAAGTTAAAATAATAAATAATATCAATTATAAACATGAAGTAAATTATAAAATACGCGCTAAACAGCATCAGTTGACAAAGCTGTTTTTTTTCTTTAATTAGTTGTGCATAAATACAATGTTTGCATTTGGGCCTTATTTTGTCAAACTAGACACCAGGAATGAAAGCTACAAGAATTATTTCTTCTAACCGTAGCACCTGGCGAGCAGGGGTTGATTTGCGCTTAGGCGTAAGACTAGGTTTTTAGGCAATGGCTTGTCAATGTTAGCGCTCGCAATACGTCCCTTATTTATCAGTGGTCGTAAACTCAATTTAAAGCACTGTTTCTGCGGTGCTCTGAGAGCAAGCAAGGACTCAGCCGCAACTTTTCGCACCGAGGCCGTAGCACCCAGTGAGCAGGGGTTGATTTGCGCTTAGGCGTAAGACTAGGTTTTTAGGCCATGGCTTGTCAATGTTCGCGCTCGCAATACGTCCCTTATTTATCAGTGGTCGTAAACTCAATTTAAAGCACTGTTTCTGCGGTGCTCTGAGAGCAAGCAAGGACTCAGCCGCAACTTTTCGCACCGAGGCCGTAGCACCCAGTGAGCAGGGGTTGATTTGCGCTTAGGCGTAAGACTAGGTTTTTAGGCCATGGCTTGTCAATGTTCGCGCTCGCAATACGTCCCTTATTTATCAGTGGTCGTAAACTCAATTTAAAGCACTGTTTCTGCGGTGCTCTGAGAGCAAGCAGGGACTCAGCCGCAACTTTTCGCACGCAGGGGGAGACCACAGGATTTGATAGCTATGGCATAGATAACATGTATATACTTCCCATTTATGCCGTATTTCACTACGGCACACGACGCCCTGGGCCGAATTGGCTACGCTCCTTGCAAGTTAGAGATACCGGTGAACTAAAATTAGCTTTACAATTAGGCTAAAATTAATCTGAATGAGCTAAGCGCGAATGTATGGGTAACTCTTAGAAACGGCTATAAAATAAAATATTTTTGTTTGTCGTTTGTTACTTAAATGGTAATTTGATAGTTAAATATATCATAAATCAAGTCATTTATCAGAAGCTAAATCTGCTCAACGGTCACAAATATTTTATTTTAATTAGAATTAAAATTTTCTTCAATCGAAAATTTAGAATGCATGGTAAAAATGGGTAGAACTTGTGGTCTAAAGTTTGTCTAAGGTAACCTTTAATTTATTTGACTATTTTTTGGTTATACTCGATTACCAAAATCTTTCCTTCAATACCTTTCCTGACCGCAAACATTCATTTTTCGATTTTCGCAACACGCAGCTGTATAAAATTGCTGCTTACGTATAGTGTCGCTTGATAAAAGCACAAAAGTAGAAACAAGGGATGGAAATTAGTTAGTGGCGTTTCAAACGAAATAAATAATCAAAAACACTAAAGATGACGTCTAGCTACGTAATAAAAAGACTTTAATTGCCCTAATCACAACAAGATGTGATTTAGCAGCGGATAGACATTCGTTTCATCGGTCTGCGTTGTACATTTAGCTAGGATATAGCCAAAAGTAGTAAAAGGCACAAGAACTCTATGTTTCCTACACAGATGTTTCATCCTTTTAGAACTCTAATTATTTAGCACAGCACTAAAAGTTGCATTGACCATGATTTCAATTTGGTTATGTTAGTGGGGCTGTTTGTCTCCTTGAAATCCTTTATTTAGTTGCTTTTTTACTCAAATTAGGCTAAATTATATATCAACCTAAGTTTAACGACCTAACTGACTGAAACGACAACTATTTCTTGTTTCTGGAAGGCATACTTGGCATACTTACATCATTACTTAATGGAGCAAGCTATATACAGGTTGTGCCGTCGTCCACAAACTGAGCATAAGTTTGACACGAACTTAGCCTTGATGACGCAACGGCCTGAAACGACGACTATCTCTTGTTTGGTATTGGCATACTTGGCGTACATATATTACCTAGTGGAGTAGGCTAAATACAGGTTGTGCCGTCGTCAATATGCTGAGCCTAAGTCAGTGCTAAGATCATAATTTGAGCTTTATACTTCGCCTAAAACAGAATAGACGGCTGCACCCCGCCCGCAAAGACGCCACCCATCTCCCTACGCACTAAACTATCCCCTTTTAAGGATACAGAATTATGGATATAATAACGGTAGTAATACAATAGTTGCATTATGACGTAACAGAGTAAATGTACGAACGGAAGCCATATAAAAAATATTTTCTTTCTACGATACCAGCAAATTATCATTTTATTGTTTTCCTTATCGCAGTTGACATTATTGTAAAAACAGCGATTTTTTGATATTTTTGTCCTTAAGTAAACATTCACTTTATGATGTTCATTTTAGACAAAGTATTGTTGCGCTTGAGTGAGCCGCCTTGGTCTCGTCCAAATATTTGCGGCTAAATGGTATTTATTTCAAAAAACACACACAAAAGCAAGAAGCAAGGTACAGGAAATGAACATTTGTACTTATGCGATCTTGGACAATTTATTTTGAGGATATATGATTATTAACTTTTTTTTAAAGCATCCAAAAGATACTACTAACTCATATATTTTAAAGTGGTATTAACATGAACGGGGAACTAAACGATTTCCAAAGGCTTTGCTCTTTTGCGGACAGTTCTGTGGCGAACTGAAGAATTCCTTCAATTTTTATAAAATAAAATAATTGATTAAACAACTTCAACAGTTGATAAAATAAAAGACGAAGTCAGATGAACAAACACATTTTGTTCGTATACGACATTGGACTATTGGTTTAAGTATGAAACAGTACATATATGTTTGTATGTCTTCACCAGTATCGTTTCAAGTAGAACTCTATCTATGATGTAACCCAGATCCCTGATCAAATTAGACCGCGTATGCCTCAGAACTGATGAAGGACTTCAAAGAAATGCCTGACGTGTTGGCGACTGTACCTTGTTGTTTGTATGATTGAAGGAATGTTATAAGATCAAAGCAGGCTTGTATGACCGAGTGCGACTGTATGACCTATTACTGCTTCTATAATCGAATGAGGCTTATGTGATTGAGACAGACTCTCATTATCGAGGGAGGCTTGCATGATCAAGCAGGGCTGTATGACTGACGGCAATTGTATGCTCGAGATAGGTTTGTATCACCTAGGGAGGCTTGTGTGATCGACAGATTATATGTTCGAGGGAGACTCGTATGATCGAAAGAGGCTAGTATGATCGACGGACGCTTGCGTGCAGAGGACATGTATGATCGAGGGATAATTTAATAATGGAAAAACCTACAACTAACATTTTGGTGATTTGTATTTTGTAGGTAATCTATAGATGTCCTCGGTTATAGAACTCCTCTGTGGTTGGCTTAGTTGCGTAAAAGGTACCAGCGAAGACGGACGGGGGTAGGCCTGGAGCTAGCCAAAATTTTCTACAGTCTGCTCAATTATTTCTTATATCCTTATAGTTTGCTCCATTTTCACCTATTTTCCTTTAAAGTTATTGTAATTTTCTTCATAATTGTGTAAATTGGCTGTAGGCTTTTGGTCCGAGGAGGAGCTTTGAAGCCGGAACATAAGTGATGGGTTCCGATACTTAGCGGAGAGGCAACTCCCTAACTCCATGCAGCTCTACCGACACCTATGGCTAAACGTATATTAATACAAACCACGTGTTTAAACCACAGCAGTGTAGTCATTTTTTAAATTATATACATTTATAATGCAGCAGTCACATTAATTTGTATATATTGACTACACACTCTGGAAGCTGACATGCCAAATGTGCCAAATTGTAGATGATACAACTCTAGTTACTCGCTGCTTGTAGAAAGCGTCACGACAACTTATACAAGTCGGTGCAATTGGAATGCTACTTTATACAAATTAGCACAACCGGTATGCAAGCTTCTACCATTTCAAAAAAAATGACACAATATACCAAGTTTCTTGCGTGTTGTGCACAAACTAAGGTGAATGCTAGTTTATAAATGTAATTTTATAAATGACTACTGCGGTTGTTTTGACATGTGGTTTCGACATGGGGTAATTCGTTTTTACCCACAATTTCATCTGTAAAATAAAATCGTGTTAACTCTTAGCCGATGATCAATCAGTTTCTTATTTCTGGATTGATACTATCTTATGTTTGTTTGGAAACCATTCACGTCGAAAATTAATCATCTACGAATCAAAAAAAAATCACATAAATTTTATAATCGAATACCCACTATTTCCACAATCAAGGTGAGGGAATTCATTTCAGCTTCAGTAAAATCTTTGGCTAATAATAATATAGTTTTTCTATAAACCTTAACAAAAGCTTTTCAAGCTTCTTTAGGAGTCTTAAGCAGAAAATTTGCATTGCAGAGGTTACATAGATTTTCGAAAAATTTTCTCAATGTAAAATTTAATATATGGGCCAGCTTAGACCGAACGATATAGATTCGCGAAAAATTAAACAAAAATATTACTATTGATTTAATTCTAAAAGACTACAAGACACCAGACATGGACAAATATAGGTAAGTTAGAATTGCTTAACTGAGTTTTGTCTTAGCGGGAAGTTTAGCCAATTAAACATTCAAATGTTTCATTGGGAAACAGCTTGGCAGAGTCCTAATTTACAACAAAAATACTGTCTTACAGATTTGACTTTAAAATGTGTAATGTAAATAAGTATCAAGTAATGTGGCAAGCAATGTAAAGGCGTGTCCACACGCTCAAACTTTTTGCTCAAATTTTGAGCTCAAAATTTGATCAAATTTTGATCAAAATTTGACGGTAATTTTTTATGAAGAATTGCGATATTTCAAAACTTCAGATCAAAATTTGAGCTCAAACTTTTTCAAGTAATGAATCTTGTCGGTGATTGGCTACACGAATATCCTTCAAAAGTTTGAACAGACACACATTCAAACTTACCCAAAATGCAAAGAACATGCTTTCAAACTTTGATCAAAATTTGAGCTCCAATTTTGATCAAAATTTGAACAAAAAGTTTGAGCGTGCAAACACGCCTTAATGTAATCATTGACTAATCGATATTTAGACTGTTGCACGAATAATCCTTTACCATATAGAGTCACAAAAATTCTCATGTGTACATTGCAAAGCGATATGCTTCCGATAACAGAGATTGTTATCATAGAGAGTGCGTTTCTACGTGAGCTGGTGTTCGCTACCGGTGCGAGGTTCGTTAAGTAAAAGAGCAGCAGTGCCGCCTAATGCGGCGTTCACGTTATAATGTCCACAACGTTTGGAACCTACGTCCACCACACAGTGTGAGGCACATTGTCGGCAACACGGTGTCTCAGACAAACCCATATTTTTTTTATAAATATTTTCAAAGGTAGCTAGCTAGGGGTATTGCCACGTTTCGATAGTGTCATGAACACCGTGTCTTCTTACAGTTTTATTGAGAATGTGCGGCATTATTTCATCAACGTTCACACGGCCTAAATACAAATATCGAGAATTCAAAAAACCACACAGGACTGTTAACTAATAAACCGCACTAGCTACAAACGTTGTCCGTTACAGTTAATTCGTGCCAGATTGGTAGCTAAGGGTGTGTACGACACTGTAAAGAAACAATATAGTAGTTAGGAGCGTGCCGTACACCACGGAAATTTATCTACAGTATGGGTGTCACCCTGACTATCTATCTATACGGTAGGATCGCGACTACAGGGGACAAAAGTTCCAGACAGAGGGGACATTATAACGTGAACGTAGCATAAATGGTGTAGACGCTACCGTACGAGGCTTGTATTCAGGTTCCATACGCCACAACGACAAAAGTTTGTACAACATTGCACGAAATACACAACAATTTATGCGGGAAGGATGTAAACATCGTACAATGGCGTCACAAATGATCGGTTCAAATTGTTCAAAAGTCTTTGCTACGAAGATCGTAGCAAAAAGATTTGCTAAGAAACAAAGATTGTCCTGTATAGCTATGAGATTCTAAATTTTTATGCATATGTTCTTAAAACCTTAAAGCAAAAAATGATCGTAGTTATTTTAATAATTGATGCTTCTACCCTACTTCTAAGAAACAGTAATTAAAACTGCGTATATCTTTAGGCACATTTCTGTCAATTCGATTGACAGTGATCTTCAAAGCAGGAATGGCACCGACGACCGCAACGATAACCATGAATTACCCAAACAGTCGAAATCCGCCGGGATCTCAGTTATTGTATCGGTGATGTTTGTTGTGGGCGAAGTGGCTGGAGGGGGAATAGTTGCCATGCCGGGCGCGCTTTGTAATGCAGGTATACTACCTTGTTTGAAATATGACCCGGCGTATGGTTAAAACGTAGACCACGGTCTATATTGAGACACATGCACAAGGTTAGGATTAAATTCGGGCCTAGTGAAACTGTAACAGAAAGCCTGTGCTAAAACTAAGGATTATTTTGGCTGTACTGGCTAAAAACGAAGAACGGGACAGAGTTGGAGCATACCTGGCGCACATAAACGTGTACTGCGGTTGCCTGTCGCCTCACCCCCAAAACTAGGCTTCACCACTGATGCTATCTATGTATTTTTTACGTCTCTTATAGCACCTTGTTCATAATTTCAAATATGAATTGTCTTGTATTATAACGAACCTGAGATAATTTTAGGCCTATTTAACTTTTGCAAATTGTTTTGCTTATTCTTTAAAACTGTGACTGAATTTTTAAATTATTTTCATTATATGTTTATCAGGGAAATACGTAATTTTCTGCAATCCAGTAAGTGTCCGTTGAAATATAAAGGCAATTTAAAAATCAAAATTGAATTATATTCAAATATTTAAATAAATGTTAACGACATTTCAGTCTAGATTTGTAGAATAATTTTAGGTAACACGGAAAATTTGATAATACTTATATATCACTGTTTCAGGCTGGGGCGCGGGTCTTGCAATTATAATAATTGCAGCTGTCATGTCGTGTTATGCCGGCATGCAGCTGGGTCAGTCGTGGGTTATGGTTCAAGATATGTATCCGGAATACCGGGACCATTGTCGTAAGCCGTACCCAACAATTGGCGAAAAGGCCCTTGGAAAGCCATTGAGGTAAATTGTTGGAAACAAGATGAGTTCGTCCATCTGAATTGTGCAAACTCAATTGATTTTGCTAAATATTGCATATATAAAGCTTTTATACTATGTTGTCATGAGTTTTTGATACAAAAAATAGCTAAAACATATTGGCACATCTATGGCTATTGCGTTAATTGGATGAGCTTAGTACTATCGAGAGTGGCTCACCATTCTGTCTTTCTGAGGTCGGTAAATTGAGTTGCCAAAGTGTGAAAATGACCGACACCGGGAACACCACTTTTGGCTCCAACAACTAATGGGTCTTGTGCGGGCTGAAAAGTAGGCAAACGGAGATTGATTCAGACAATCTGTTTCAGCAGCATTTATTTTAATTTGCCTGCGTTGACGTACACACTCTTATAAATCCGGCGTGCCAAATGCTCCAAATTGGTAATTCTGGATAAACGGGTTTTACTCCAGATTGTAGAAATCCTAACGCCATTATGTACACACTAACACAATTGCTATACCACCGTATACAAATTAGTACAACGGCCGCACGGGTAACTGCAAATTAAAACAACTTTCATAACCATCTTCAAATTCGTACAAATGTAGGGTACCCGCTACAAATTTACGTAACTTGCACGTTATAATCTACAAATTAGTGCAACTGGCTTGCTACCATCTGCAAATTGATAAATTAGCATGACACCATCTACAAATCCTGTGAGCCTTTACTACATTGTGTGCGCAGGTAAATCGAAAAACCGTAAAATTTTAAGATCAACAACGTTAACACAGTGTGTTGTCATCTAAAACGCAAATCCGCTTTTGCAGCACATTTATAAATCACGTAAAGATCTTTGGTGAAGCTTACAAGAGGCCTACTAAATACCACATCTCAACAAAAATAGGTCATTGGTTTATAGTTAGGCAAGCATGCTTATAAGGGCGTACCCCTTGCGGTCTTTCCCCCCCCCCCCTCTCCGTCACCCAATCTAACCCATTAGTGCTTTTCGCGGCGCCCAAGTCGTCATACCCACCACCCCATTCCCATCCTACTTACTGATCGGACCATCTTGAGAGAGAAGCCAAGGGCCTCCTCCCCCTGCGAACTCGTCGAAGTCAAATCTTGAGCATGTATGATAGCTATGATACTGGAATCAAGCATGCATCTGTCGTCTTCCAGAATGCCTAATAAATATAGTTATATGTTTTTCTACATAATGTAAGTGTTGCGTATTAGCTTCTAAATCTCAGTAGAAATATATCTAAGGAAGTTTATCGGATCCGTCAAATAGACCATTACGATATATTACATTAGGATGTGCACTAAACGCGTAAACTGCCTACGCGTTAGGTACGTAACACAAATACCTGTTTGTGTAATTTTGTTCAGATACGCAAAGACGATTAGTATGAACCGTCAATGAAATTGCGATCAAATGTGTGTTGAACGTTGAAACCTAAGTGTGTGATTTTTACAGAAACGCAATGTCGATTAGCATGAACTGTCCATAAAATTTGGAACCATATTGTGAAGAAACATTAAATTTCATTTTGTGATTTTTTCACATACGCACTGTCTAATACCATGAATGTCGATGTCGATGTCAATGTCGATTAGCATGAACTGCAGTAACGTTGAGACCCGTCGTGTTGACACGTTGTGTTATATTTATCGAAACGCAATATCGATTAGCATGTTCTGTCAATAAAATTGTGACTCATAGTGTACGAAACATTAAAACTCGAATGTGGAATTTTTTCAGATACGCAATGTTGATTAGAATGAACTGTCAATAACGCTGTGTCCCATTGTGTATGATGCGTTGAAACCACAATTGTATAAATTTTTCAGATGAGCAATCTCTATTAACATGAACAGTCCATAAAATTGCGACCCATTGTGTGCGGCACTTTGGGACCCGATTGTTTATTTTTTTCAGATACGCAATCTCGATTAGCATCAACCTAACTGTGTATTTTGCTTCCATTGCTTACCTAATTCTTGCGTCAAATTTGGTCGATCATGTTGTTGTCTCGCTGGATACTGGTGGACATTATTTCAGCCCTTGCTATATTATGCTTATCCTGTTTGGATGTCTGCTCGGGATGACCATGTTTGGATCACCAGCCGATTTTTGGTGAGTGCTGGCGAAGCATTTTTTGCGATCAGTCCTCAGTGAAACGTTTCTGCAACATTCGTATGTATTTTAACGGTGGGTATCAAGTTGAAGCCTATGCTAATATTTAAGTAAGGCTAATGCCGCGTTCACATTAAGTTGTGTGCAGCGACTGCACACCGTGTTACAAATGCGACAGCTTTGCCACAAATTGAAAGTTGTGATTGTGGCAATTCTTTATCCCTGCCACGAAAACGTGGCAATATATATGCAATTCCAATGCCGTTTGAGACCTAAGTAACAGTAATAGCACCACGTGGTGTGGCAATGTCTTTCAACTGCCACGTTTTCGCGGCAATAGCGCTACACATCCAAATGCGGTCGTGCCTTTGGTGCAGCAACGTTACACAACGTCACATAATGTGTATTATGTTTTTCTCGTTTCATCAAAAAATGAAATGGAATCAATGTGAAATTCTGTCAGAGCTGCTGTTACCACCTGGCAAACGTGCGCTTGAGGAAGGCTCAGAATAAGAAAAAAAAACAATTTCAAGACTTAATGCAGCTGCTACCTCAGTGTTCCAGGGACTTTGGGAAATATATTGCAATGACCTGGACCAAAACTACCAAAAAAACTACCGAGATGTCGTACTTTGTCATCCCAAGCATGCGCATAGCTGTCCCTACCGTGTGGTGTGTCGCTGCACTACCAAAGCCATGGATACTCGCCTACCACCCACCACCCCGACAACGCCGTAGGGTCCGGACGCATAGGCAGTACGCCTCCCCACGACGACCTCCACCCCCGTCGACCGATTTACTGCCTCGGAGACCGAAGGCCTGACCCTTAGGACCCAACTTCCACCTTGGACTTCGGACCTCTGTCCGTGTATGCGCATTGCCTTACCGAGGTTACTAACTCTGCCACCAAAGTGCTTTACCAAAGACATAGCGTGTCGCTGCGGCACCAAAGCCATGATGGCATGTGGCTGTGTAGCGCCATTGCCACGAAAACGTCGCAGTAGAAATACATAGCGACGCCATACATTCATTATGTGAAGCACTTGCAACAATCTCGCCATTCTTTATAATAAAATGAACTGGCGCTTTGCCAAATATGCTAAATAAAAACATTTATATGCTTAATTCTCAATTATTTTGTTTAAACACGTATACACCAGAGAAACCTATAACGGAACGGAAATATTCGGACACATATATATCTAAATAAATATCTAAGTAAAAAATACACTATGTTGGCGGCCCGAAAAGCCAACATTCGCAAAATTCCAACATATACAGTTAAGAATATTTTAAGACAACACATACAAACGATTCTGCCGATTGGTTTTCAAAGTATTGTACTGCAGTACGCATACAGGCGTAGTTCCCACTGTTGTCCATAAGTTGTGCGTAAACCCAAAATTCCTATAAAACTAAATTTTGTTGCCAGGAAAACGGCCGATCAGGCACTGAAACTGTTAACATTATTCGTGGGGCAGTAGAAGATCGTAAGCTTGTTTCAGCAGACTCCGCCCCTGGCGTACCTTTCCCTCAGACGAGCTACTCCCGCCGACCCTGATTACCTCCTGAAACGTTAAAGCTTCAGCACGTATGTTCCAAACGGTAATGACCCTATATAAACAAACTTATTTCAGAAGACCCTTTGGCGGACACCCCTGAAACGACCTACCCCGGCCCACCCCAAATACTCTTGATGCATGAGTAAACTTAAGCTGCGCCGCCTACCATCCTCTTTTGACATCATGTACAAAATGTTGATAGAGAACAAAGTAATAGTTACATTAGCCTAACAGTATTTCCAGCCTTTTCAGTTCTGCGAACGCTTAGTATCTAATTACAAAAGCGTTCAAGTTACGTTACCTAACACAATGTACCTTTTTACACTTTCACCATAACTGAGTTCCAAAACGCTAAACTAGGCAACTTGCATTTTGAAATTTTTCGTTATGCTAACACAATTGTTTATATTCTTAACGGTCTGATTGGTTCGCGAACAGATCCACGATGCATCCAATTCAATAAATTTTGTGAACGAACAGACCGAGCTTTCTTATGAAAAAAATTGTTCGCGAACATAATGTACTGTTGAGATCAAACTGTTCGCGAACACACATGTATGTCCTAACACTGCGTTAATACTAAAAAGGATATTAACTGTGCGTTTATTGTTCGCGAAGGTGTGTACATAACTAAAATATGTTAAAATAATAATGTGAAAACTTTTTAAATTTTAACTGGAAATCCGGTATATCGTTAAATCCGTATGTTTTGTTCGCGAACATGACATCGTTCGACCAGCGACGTGCAAGCGTATTTTGGTGGAAATAGCAAGTCAATGCATTAAATTTAACATTTCCTAGTTAAAGTTGTTCGCGAACGTCACAAACTTTTGCTCGAAAATTGTGTGCGCTTGCCTTGACACATAAAAACCTGTTCACGTACATTGATGTGGTGATATAACACGGGGCAGCGAACACTGATCCCATGCTTCAATAAAATTAATCACGAGTCAAATGTCGAAAAAATATTTACATATGAAACCCCAGACGTTCAGGAACATCATATTCGTACGCTCAATGTTTTAATACGTTGTTTTTTCAGCAAATGTATTGAACTGAAAACGTTCGCGAACATCACACTTGAACAGGCATTCCTTATAAACCAGTATCGTATTTCAGTCACAGCAGCCATTTCAGAAATTATCAATTGAGATATTGTGCAAACGGCGTTAGCGAACGTTTTGAACATAATTATAACAGTAGATTATTAAGTTTCCGAACAAGATTATAAAACGGAAAAATGTCGTGTTTGGGTTCGATAACAAAATCGAAAATTCATGGGTCTAACCATTACCAACCATTACTTCAGAAGCAATCAGCAAGTGGACTATTTTTTGTTAATTTACGTTTTGGATACATTACCTAAAAGCCCCATTTTTGTTATCATATAATTTTGTGGATTTCGTGTACACGGAACAAGGGATTGCCAATCACTAATTTCAAAAGACGATGGAAGGCGAAGCTGCTTAAGTTTACTCATGCATGAAACCTCAAAACTTTAGCATGTATTTTTCAAAAGGTAACGACACTATATGACATAATGCATAGGGCGGGGTAGGTCGTAAACTTGTTTCATTAGATCCCCTGGCGGAACTCCGAGACGACCTACCACCGCCGACCTCGACTACCCCTGAGACCTCAAATCTTCAGCAAATATTTCAAATTTTAATGACACTATATATCGTAATGCCTAGATCGGGGGTAGGTCGTAAACTCGTTTAATCAAACCCCCCTCGCGGATATCCTCTTTAACAACCTACTCCGCCGACCCCGACTACCCCCTGAGACCTCAAAACTTAGCATGTATGTTCCAAAAAGTAATGACACTATATAAAATGATTCCGGCTTTAATAAATTAAGCTATTTAATACATTGTAGTTTTAATTTTATATTATTTCTTGTTGAGCAAAAATATCGTAAAAATATCAAAGACTATTTCTTCGGCATTGACGGTTTTCGCGCAAATATTAAATTGAAGATATCGCCGATTGCAACATAGTTGGCTTACAGATTACAAAAGCTCAGTTGAACACTGCGTAACAAATGCATAGTCCGGCTCGACTATCAGTGGCAAATGTATGGGCCTAGCTAAACTATTTCAAATTTTGGTAGTCGAGGTGGACTATCTGTGTGACATAATAGCTAGTGCAGTTGAATCCGTGACATAATTAGGACCACGCGCACGCATCTTATCGTAAATAATGCATTATAATACGAAAAAAGTGGGATCTTAAGAAATAATTTTAAAGAATTATAAATATTGCATCAAAATTAACACAGATATGCACGAATGAAATGAGGAACGTACACACCATATTGTTCTTAACAATGTATGCGAAAGTATCAGTTTTGTCCTAAACGCTAAAGAACCAAATACAAAGCATTTAAGACTTATCATTAAAAAGCCTAAATCGTGAAGCTTTCGTGGCAGGTATTTCTACAGGACGATCTCTATACTTTTCATTTATTAATCATCTGGATTACATGGTTTCTTAGCGTTATGTATCAAAATTCTTTTCGGTTTGTACATACTCTAAAAGCCAAAAAATTTGACGATGAAATCTCTTAACCTTGCTTTATTCGAATAATTGAAGTTTTCTGAATTTCGCTACAGTCCCTGAGTCATCGTTTTTCAGGTTTGTTTCATTTTTCACACTCGGAACTACTGTCCTAGCTCCAATATTTATTATCGCTGGCTCACTTATCGATCTCCAAAATACGATCACCGATAATTCTTCGGATGTTGCTCATATGGTGCCGTTGTTTAATGCGTCAAACAATCACTCGAATAACATATCGTTACTGGAACTGAACCCGGCTGCCAACATCGTCGACATTCGCCACGGATGGATCAGCTTTCCGGCTTTTGCGCTTTCGTACGGTGCTATTATATTTTCTTATGGAGGTGAGTTTTTTTCTATTTTTGTTGTCGTTTTAATTTTTATCAAAGCACAAGGGATAAGGTGAGTAGTAACGGTCATAAATTTCCAGGAATTTTCAGCAAATAGCTTGCCTCCACGTCGTGTCAAAAATTTTCCTCAGACATGTAAATTAACAAGTGAACATTTAACGGTTTGCTGCCAAAAGAACTTTGCTCAATTTTTACATAACAATTGCAGGTGTTGACGTTATTAGATTTTGTTCTTGCGCTACCTATTACGGGTTTAAAGGTTAGCTATTGATCGAGAACGTTACAAGCTATTCTAATAGCCGAATTCACTGATCACTTTAAGACTTATCGTATATACTAACATAACACCTTACCATGCCGAATTTTGAATATCTTTCCAGCAGTCCACATTTCTAACATTGCTGTGTACACCGTGTAAATCAACGCAAGCAATTCGAATTAGATATGAAGCAACAATCAGATGATCAGAAAATGTTATTCAGATGCGGAACGATTAGCTCTCTAAGAAAGTACTTATGACAATGTCATTCGCGGAAGAACTTTAGTCTTGAGGCGCCAGGTCTTACAAACTCTGCGTTTACAGAAGTAGGCTCGCGAGATTAAAAGAGTGTCCAATCGAAACCATTCTTATAGCGGCGCTATATCTCAAGAATTTGTTCTCAACTCAGGCTATATGGGGAAAGGTAAATATTGACAATACTAACTAAATTTTTGAATATATTTTAGCTAGAATATATAATTCTGTATTTTTCCTCGGTTTGGAATCATTTCTGACAATATAATTATTTTCTCTTAATTTTTTACTGCCCTACTCTGTAAATATATTTTGAATAGATTAAAACATTTATCCGACTGTCAGTATTTAAATATTTTGTAACAATCCTTGAGCAACAGTGCATTGTAGGAAAATTTTTTACATCTAATTAACCTATTGAATAGAACAATTTTAGACCTATAAAATACACAGTCACATAAAGAGTTTTGCATTAGCAAGAAATATGTATCATAAAAAAACTGAGTCACTGTTTAACAGAAAACCAAACTTTAGTCAGGCTATCTTAAACGTGCAATCTATTATTAATACTTCTACTATTCCCCGCAATCTTCCAAGATATTCCACTCCACTGCAGCGTTTGGCTAAAACCAATATCTAAACCAGCTTCCCATCATACATGCATCACTTACGATAAGAAGCGTGCGTCAGGGCCAAATTATGTCACGCGTGCAACTCAACTAGTTCGGGTGAACTATAACCTAGCTGGACTACTGTGGTACATTTTGATAGCTTAACTATTCTTAATGTGGCAAACATTTAGTTTAGCTGGGCTCTGCGTGACAAACGAGGCGTACGGCTGAACCATGAATTGAGAAGTTTTATTTAGCGTTATGCTGGTGTAATAGCATTTTGTTCTAATAGCATTTTCATGCTAATTCTAAGATATATATTTAGTTTTGTATATGCAATTAACGTTCTAACCAGTATGCCGTGGTTTGGACATTATTTAGATACGTATAGTAAACCGTAATGTTCGCGGGCAAAATAGTATCTGGCTTAAAAGTTATAGGCTCATGTCGAAAATTCGTAACAAAAACACAGTCTGGCTCGATAGTCCATGACAAACGCATAGCCTAGGAAAACTATTCAAAATTTTAATAGATGAGTTGGACTCTATGCGTAACATAGTGAAGACCATGCGCACACATCTTATCGTAAATGATGTGTAACATCAAAGTTACCATGTTTGATTTAATAACATCTGAAAGATTTCTCTGATTAGTTGTCGCTAAGTATGTTCATGTAATTTTTAAAGTTTGTATAGAATTCTTTAGGTCATTCTGCGTTTCCAACAATTCAACACGATATGAAAAAGCCGTCGGAGTTTTGGAAAACAATGATTATTGCTTATACAAGTAAGGTAAATGCGATGCCTGTTCATCAATATCTCGTCGAATTTTTCTGAAACTACGGAGTATTCTTCCCTACACGTTGTTACTTTGCTGCACACAATCTGGATCCAAAAGCAATTACAAATTCCTTTGAAAACATTGCAAGCTTTTCTAATTCGAATGACTTTTGCTTAGAATGTGGATCCATAGGGCTTCAAAATTGCACATACAGAACGGTACGAATCCTTAAATTTTGAACCATAAGTGTTCACCGATTCCAACAATATTGCACACACATCGACCATTCACTGTATTCACTCATTGTAATATAGTTTTAACGATTGTTCCGTACACAGATACATGTATATATAAATATATATCGGGTATCCTTAGACATGTGATGTAGTCAATATATCAACTATATTTTGTTTAAGCCGTGTTTTGCCTAATGTTTCTATGAAAGATAATTTAATGCTATTTTTTATGTTTGCTATCGTTAACCAATCGGTAGCATGGACTGTAGAACCAAACCAGCTTGTTAAGAAAAATAAGCTGCACTCTACATATGGATGCCGGTTAGGAAATACTCAATATCCATCTCCAGTAAAAAATAAAAGCCGTCTAACACCTGTTTTCTTTTTGTCAACTTCCCAATTAAGCTTAAAAATTGAGCTGGATCGTTGAAATCAGGCCCCGCTACCCCCATATTTTAGTTGATATCAGTGCTCACACGTTACAGATTGAGCCACAACTTTGAAGACGGTTCCAATGTCACTGAAATTATATTAGCAACTCCGCCTTCAACATTGAAGTCTATTTTTCGTAATTCTTAACAGGAACTAGACGAAAAATTTGTTTTTCAGGAATAATATTTCTTTAGCATAAGGACTATACATGCTACATTAATATCTAGATATTTTCTTAACCATTGGGTTTAACCGAGAGGTAATTATAACAGACATTTATCTGCGTTTTTGCATTAACTTGGAGTGTACAGTAATTCTTAAGCTTCTGATGGTACACAAGGAACACAGTTTGTGAGATATAAAATGCGACGTACCGATTTCACCGATCGTACCCTATTGTACTCCAGACGTTATAGTATTATCCGAAAGATCATAGCACTTAGTTTTACAAAAAAAACTGTACATGTGAATATTTGATAAACACACAAAAACTCTTAATGCCGACTTCTTCAAAGTGGAAAAGTTGTGGGCGTGGCATTTTGCAAGATTTTTGGTTCCTCTTGCTACAGGCGGATGCCCATGGGTTCGTGCTCGCTGGCAAAATTTCGGGTTCCACCTGGTTTAATGTCTTTCAGCAAATTTTTTTCTTCCCACCATTGTACCACCAATTGATAAAAAAGCTGGCAACAAAATACTATTCCAAAGCTAGATATTAATAAATCACTTAAAATTTGTCATTAAATTGCTATTTACGATAATAAAAAGCGCATTAGCCTTGCTTTCCTGGTTATTTATTATTAATTTAGCGCTTTCGTTTAAATCGATTTTGGCCAAATAATTTTTCCTAGTTTTCAAAATTTTCTGTCCGTCTTCAGACGCCGGGGGGCCGCGATATGAAACTTCAGCATGTGAATATAACTCCCAAAGATGGATATTGGCCTTAATGGGAACCTCCTCCTCCTACATCCTATGGACATCTAGGCTATATACATAAGCAGCATGTAAAGTATTAATGAACAAGTTAAACAGTTTAGCCTGTTCGCTGCCGATGTCCATTATGCCAGATTTTTGGTTAGGTATAGTGATTTCGAAGTTATAATTGTGTGTAAATTAAAAACAAAATACCATACATGCGTAAACAATCACATAACACTGAAACAGCATCACAGGCTGGTCCACAGCATATGTAATTCTTGAAAGCAGTTCGGCGGGTACTGGCTCAAAACTAAGTCGATAGATACTGTTGTATATAAAACGCTTTGCTTGAGGAAAAAAGCGAAGACTGACAGATCTTGGCCTTGAACCTGCTACCAACGCGCTGCCGGTTCAATGTATCCGCCCCACCACACGGCTACTTGACGCATATTGGTCTCGATATGTGTATCTATGTCTATATATATGTGTATAGATGTACAGTACATATATGACTTAATATTTATGTATAAATTTTTAGTGATACTTTCTGTTTACATACCGACATCTGTCACCGGTTATTACGTCTACGGAGATCTTTTAAGTGACCATCGATACAATGCGGATATCAGCGGAATAATTGGCACAAAGTGGATCCAAATCGCAGTCTCGATCCTGATAGCAGTTCACGTTGTTTTCAGGTATTACGAATTGTAGAAGTATTTTTGTGTCTTTCTTAATCCTGTTTACCAGGCATCACAATGATAGGTAAACAATGATCTGACATCGAATATTATCAGCTACGACATTGTGTCAGTTTTGACTCATGGCGGAACACCAAATTTTTTGGAACCTAAACTTTGAAAATGACCGACATTGAGCCAATTCTACGAATGCAATAACGATCTAACTACTGCTATACATGTTACCTCCTAATCCTAAACAGGCGGCAGAGCTAAAATTTTGATCGATTTCAAAGGCGTATTTAAACACATTTTAAAATGGCACTGGTATTCAGCCATTAATCTCGGGTAATGGCTTTTACTTATCTTGCTTATCTGACTGGCGCTGCACTTTTCCGTTTATATTATCAAAGTGTCGATATCTTTCGTTGAGGGGTACAGCCAAGAGCGTAGAAAAAGCTTTTCAAATGTGTACTACCAATGAAATAAGAATGAAATAATTGCATTTATTATATTTTATATGAATCACTTAAGTTCATCACGTCCCCCAAAAAACGTGAGGGGGTCGATCATTTCCTTATTCCCCTCTCACGCTTGCCACGTCTATATCTATGAAACTTTACGAATTCTACAAAAGATCTTGCGTACAGCAGAAGATAACAACTTTCAATATAAAAGCGCATTTTTTGGAAATAATTTGTTAAATAGTAAATGCTTCGCTAAGACAGTAATGTTGTCAGTATTTTCAAAGACACCACGTTTGGAAAAATTTCTGTAGCACATTCAAAATTGGAGCAAGATGGGATTGTATTTTGTGGTAAGAGTGATTAAAGTAATCCTCTAGCGATAAATGATTATTCTTCTGTACTTACTATGACTGTCTGTACGTGATCTACTAAATTTATCGTATTTACTGATCATTGAGAGCAATCGGTGTCACCGTATGCAAGTTATAGCAACAAAATTGAATTGATATAAATCTAAACAATTCCCCATGTCTCTATATGGCTTGACGGCAGGGCTTATTAATCTTATTCCATAAGGTTGTATGGCGTGGAAACAAATGAAACCAAAATACAAGCAGCCATTAACAATTTACAGATATACGATTAAAATTATTACATTTTCGACTCTACAATAATTTATTTAGAACCTTACTCCTACTGTGGAATGAACTGCCCGATTAATCCTAATGCTGTACAACACATATAACAATAAATTTAATACATGGTCCAACTAAAACTGGACATTGATAAAATTTGTCAAAGAAATTCAAATTACTGAGTCTTGCTGGGCCTATTAATTGACTTGGTGTACTCAATTTATTAAGAATAACAAATTTTCAAATTACTGTTTAAATACGCTCTTACACGACCAGAAACCACAAAATTGCTGGATGAATTTAATACATGGTCCAACTAAAACTGGACATGGATAAAGTTTGTCAAAGAAATTCAAATTACTGAGTGTTGCTGGGCCTATTAATTGACTTGGTGTACGCAATTTATTAAGAATAACAAATTTTCAAATTACTGTTTAAATACGCTCTTACACGACCAGAAACCACAAAATTGCTGGATGAATTTAATACACGGTCCAACTAAAACTGGACATGGATAAAGTTTGTCAAAGAAATTCAAATTACTGAGTGTTGCTGGGCCTATTAATTGACTTGGTGTACGCAATTTATTAAGAATAACAAATTTTCAAATTACTGTTTAAATACGCTCTTACACGACCAGAAACCACAAAATTGCTGGATGCATAGATTTTTCAATAACTTATATTTTTTCAAATTTATGGGTTCAATGTAGCACGTGAAAAATTTATAGCAAATTTTTAATTTTTAAATTCAGGTTTAAAAGGAATGATCTATAACGCTATGTGAAATTTTTAGCATCACCAGTCGAATAGCTGTTAATGTATACGCGGTTGTATCTAATATTTGGTTGTTCATTCTGGGTTAACATAGTCGCTTTGATTTTTCTGTTCATTATTTACAAGAATTTTTATGAGATATGAATATATAGATAGCATGCGTGAGGACTTTACTCGCTGAGAAAATATTAGTTAAATCGGTTCACACGCTATGAATTTTAAATCCAAAAGGAATTAAATTCAGATATTTCACCGTAAAATGGATCCGTTTTCTTCAATTAACAGCAGATGCAGATCAGAATGAATGTAATATTTTGCTGTCATTTATCTGAAAATAGCCAGTTCGACTTTGCTTCTGAAAGCAACTTATATCTCGTGCAGCATTCACACTGACTAGCCATGACAACATAAGTTAAAAATCTTTAGACGCTAACGTAGCATCGAAATTTTACAAGAGGCCTAAATTATTATATAATTGTTACAATTATCGCTAGGGTACACCTGTTATAATATGTGTATATTATATATTTGTATCATACATATTTAAAATAATATATAAAACTATATGACTAAACTTTGTAGCATGTTGATAACGATCAACGTTGTCAATCAAGAAGTTGAAGATATTCTCCGTATAAAACACCGTAAGTTTCTTCAAATAAATGGATTTTTCCAAATTTCATGAAATGAACCTATTATTTCGTACCAAATGTTTTATTTCCTTATTTGTAAATATTGATTACATTGTCTAAAAAACGTGGTCTACCTAAAAATAACACTGGTAACTGTCTGGCGTTATTCGGGGATGGCTTTACTTCATTTATAACCAACTTTTTATACAATGTCAGTGAATGAACAATGTCCCTTCTTTTGACCACAGAATGGTTTCAAGAATATGGTCTAGTATTTAAAAACACTCAATTGACATATCTTAAACCAAAAAATACGTGCCAACACCGTTGCATATATTTTGTCGTGTTACCAAATGCTAAAAAGTTCTATGTTTCTTTTATTTTAGAATTCGGTATATTTCGCTTACTAAGCCGAACGGTTGTCTTTGGTCTGGGGCTATTCATCGCCGAAAGTCTACCGCAATTTCAATCGATCCTAAGTTTAGTCGGAAGTACAACGATTACGTTGGCAATTTTCTATTTTCCGGGATTATGCTATTTGATGCTTAAACGAAAGGGACGGCTGCTAATACAGTAAGGAAATGTTCACATTAGGTTCGATCCGATCTGAAGCAATCCGATTCGAATTGGATGTGTGTTTCACATAGACTGTACACATAGCATCCGACCGATTTGATCCGAATCCGATCCGATACAGCATGCAAAATTTTTTTGGACCGAATCGAATGAAATAGTGCGACAAATAAATATATATACGCATAACCCAGGTTGAGAGCTTAGTTGTCTCGGATGGGATCAGATCGGATGCGACGTGAACAGAATTCGGGCCGGGACGAATCGGATCACATGCAATGTGAACTTTTCGAACTAAGACTTTTCATTTCTAAGTTTTATTTGCTCTGTATAATACTTCTATTCATGTTATCGTGACTCTGCCCATTGAAATTTCTGTCCCCCTGTGGCGTAAGCCTACATAACACAAACGGTGTCAGTTAGACGAACACAGTATTGTTTAAGAATTGAATTCTTGACATGGTTAAATTCTATTCGGGTTAGGATGTGTTTGCTACCGTTGTTTTTGATTAGATGGTGTCAATGACACCATCAATATCCCATTCAAATATCGAGGTTGACACACGAAATATCAATCGTGGGATCGAATATATAAATGTTAAAACCAGCAGGTCGAAACTAAAGCGATACGAAGCCGTTATTACGATCGACACTGATGCCAGACTGCTGAAATATATAACTATACTCTCTGTAACACCAAATATCATACATTTAGGGTGTCACAGAGTGTCGCAGGCTCACCACAAATATTTAAATTTTGGACGGTGTCTATCACAGTTCAAAACAAGCAGCCCCCTTAACATTCAGCTAGCTACCAATTATTAAATTTTCTAAAATAATGTACGATAAGAGGTACACCGTTTTTTTGTACTTTCTTGCTAATGCTACCAGTTGTACATAAGTTCCAAACAGAGATGACATTATAACGTGAAGCTCGCTTCGCTTTAACATATATGATGGAACAAACGATTTTGGTCATATAACTCGCGCTTTGACAGTATTTTCAGTGTCGTAGTTGTTTAGATTTTCATTACAACGCAAAAGTTCAAATGTATGAGAGACACATAACCTGTATTTACGGTGAATTGAAAAATTCACGCCAATTTTGATTTATTCACATTAAACTGCTGCATAAACAACACATTAATTATGCTTTCGCAACAATTTTGGTACACATAAACTGAACTCTGTGTATCGTTTGACCGAATATTAAACTAAAAATACACATGACAAACTAAAATATCAAGCATCGTGGTCATATGTTTTGGTGTGTTATGGTAAGAACAACCTTGTTGCATTGTAACTTGATAGGCCCAAGTAACCGTGAGGGGCATACTTGAAATAAACACCATGCCGTTCTTCATACGCTAAGCCAAAGCCCTAACCTATAATTAAGTTCTTATATAAGCTCTCACTAAAGCCTATGACTAAGCTGCCGCCTCCCAACTATAGTGCTGTTTATTACTATAGCCATAGAAGTTTTTGCCTTTCATAGTTGTTTATGCATCATTTACAATAAGATGCGTGCGCATGGTCCTAATTATGTCAAGCGTTCAAATGGGATAGCTACTTTGTCACGCACACAGTCCATCTCTACTATTAAAATTTTGAATAGCCTAGCTAGGCTACGCATTTGTCATGGAGTATCGATCCGGACTGTGCTTTTGTCACGAGGCGTTCAGCTGAGCTCTATAACTTAAGCCAGAGACTATTTACTCCGCGAACATTACGTTTTATTATACGTATCTAAATAATACCCCAAAAGCGGCATACAGCTTAAAACCTTAATTGTATTTATTAAAACAAATATATAACTTATAATTTAGTGTGAAAATACTATAGGACAAAATGCTATTACACTAAGCACAATAAAATTTCCTAATTGACAGTTCAGCCGGACTCTCCGTTTGTCACGCAGAGCTTAGCTAAGCTCCCTGTTGGTCACATTAAGACTAGCTAACCTATAAAAATGTACCATAGTTGAGCTGAACTAGTTGAGTTGGACGCGTGACATAATTTGGCCCTGGCGCACGCATCTTATCGTAAATGATGCATTAGGCACTCGAAAATACATATTCTAGTTAGTAAAATTAAATTATATTTTAAATTAAACAATTGCAATTGAATTAAAATTAGGGAACTTGAATTATAATTGATTTGATTAATTTTTCTAATTCAAGACTATTGATATATTTCAGAAAAATTTTTCATTAAAATTCAGTTATCAAGATTCAGTTTATATTTAGCTCCTACAGCTAAATAAAACAAACAGTCACCGTTGGGTTTACCAAATATATAATTGCACTCATTATATTATCTACATGTTTTTCAAATACTTGGCGACTGAATTTAACAAATACGTAGTTCTAATTGTTTGACAGCTCAAAGATTAAATACATTGGCGTATTATGTGAACCAGAGGCGTTGCCACGGGAGTGCACTGGGGGCCACCACTTTTATGTTGGTGCCCACCCTCCCATTTTACAACTGCAACAAAATCTTTTCAACACGATATGGGTAGATTCTGTATTGAATTGACCCCACAACGAGTGGGTTCCGCCACCACATTTGAACTTTTCTGACGACGCCCCTGCAATAACTACTTCGCAAAGTAAGAGGAAACTTGAGTATTTTCATAATAATGCGCCTAAAAGATTTAAGATATGTAATTATCATTTCAATCATAATTATTAAGCACAATATAGACCATTGTGCAAGAGTCATCACTTTTCGAATGCGGCAAAAAGATGACTATACATGAAAATTGTATGCTGGGAAGTGTAGCTAAATTGTTTTTTGTTGTGAGATGAATAAGTTACAACAATCTTCGTTTTCAGACAATGAAAAACCCAAAATCAGTTGATTTGTTATGGAACGTTATAACGAATGAGTCGATTTTGCTCGAATTTTCATAACCTAAAACAAACCACACTTGATGACTATAATAGTCATCTCACTCTAGTATCCATTTAAATAGCGGTCGAGGACTTAAAAAACTTTGGCAGTTCTTCGACAGATGTTGCTGAAAGTAATTATCAGAGTGCAATTTTTGCTTTTTGTCATATATATTATGTTATCAACCGGAAAAGTCTTTCAGTAGTGTAACAAGGTGTAGAATATAATGTTTTCCACAACAATCTAGAAGAATATTAACTTGAAAATGGTTGTGAATATCTGGCTCAAATTTTTAGAACAACATGTAGCTTGAAGAAACGGTAGAGATTATATTTATAAATCCTTCGACGATGACTTATATGATGTTAGACAGAATATCTTAGCTTAAAATCATGATATATTTTACAGTTTCACTTATAACCTGTGTAATCATAAAGGTATTATTGCTTGTTAAATGCAGCGGCTTTGCTACGCCATAAGCACGCAAAAAGCATTCGCTTAATACACACATTATGACCTACGATGTGTCCTCTTGACAGGTTACAATTTTGCTACACAAAAGACTGTAAAAATGTTTGTTGTTTTTTGTCTTCTTTCTCGCATGTCCCTCCGTCAATGAAAAGCCCGAATATAGTTCGCGCGCTATAATGTGAGATTCGGCCAGCTCAACGGCGCTTGTGAATTGAGATTCAAAACAGTGCTCTCAGTTCAGCCAACTATGCGATGGATTTGTCAAAAGCAGTTAAGAACTGAAGTGCCAAATGTCGAACTGACGTCCTCGCATCGACGGCAAGGATCGGACACTATGCGCTTTCGATGCAACGTAAAATAAATAAGCTTATGGCATTAGGCAAAAAAATTAAAAAAAAAAGAAAAATTAAAAACAGAAAATTTAAGTTGACACTTAGGTATACCCATGACTTATGCATCCAACCCATGTACATTCATCTACCTACTCATGATAAAGTGTTAGCCCAAATATCCACCCAAAAATTACGTCCTGCATTTTGAAAATATAATTTAAAAGATGTTAGACTGAGCCGAATCAACGATCAACGGACGTAGAATACAGGAAAAAACTAAAAGAGAAAAACGATTGACTATAAAAACTAAAAAATATGTTTCGATTCAGTCGTAATATTTATACGCATCCGTATCTTTTGACTACACAAAATTTACACAAATCCGCCATACAAACTGAATCTATACTACATTACTCGTGATAAAGTGTTTAGCCACACAAAACTAGCTCCGTCGTTTTGAAACTATGCCGAAAAACTGTGTTGCAGTACGCTTGCGCGACGTCGGTTGGTAGCCACTGCTACACCAAACGGCGGAGAAACGTGGGCAGCGAAGGATAAAACAATCAAAGGAGTGTGTTACCTATCTTATTCACATAGCAGAGTACTAATTCTTTTCATTGCATTACACTATTGCACATCACGACCATGAAACAAGAGGTTAACTAAAGGAAAAATACTATACGAAACAAAGTGACTCACATTGACTCTGGATAGACAGATTGCGGCACAGGCCACCGTGGATAACCATCTCATCGTTTTATTGGCCGTTTTGTAAAGGGAATTCGAAGATAATGCGCAAAATGTGAATGAATTATGAGACTGAAACGTTGCATTATAAAGAGTTGAGTTCACGAATAAATAATGGCGTCATCGCATAAAAATGATTGCGTGAAGGTTAAGTTTATGAGTTACAGTAATAAATAGCTAAATAAACTCTACGCTAGAGGCTAATTTTAAAACGGTTGCATTGCGGTGGAATAGAACACGGTCGTTCAGCTTAATAGTGGTGAAATAGAACACGGTCCTCCTGCTGGAGCGTCGCCCAGTGAACGACTGCAATAATGTAGACATCCAAAAGTGCACCAATTTACTCAGTACTTAAGTTAACACATAATTAGCTAGCCCCAAACTAAACCCTCTGGGGGGTGGTTAAAAATATGTTTACAACCTAAGTTGCACTTTGCTGATTCAGAATATAAATATGGATTGGGGTATATCTGTAATACTTTTGACAGAGTTGAAAGACAAATATTCAGACAAATAATAAACAGACGAAAATCTCTCTCATCTTATATATATAGATAATTTCTAGTATTACATATAGTTTTATTTTTAAATGCCTAAATAAGTTTATTGTATTATTTGTTATGAATATGTATTTTTTAATATATTACTATTAAATTTTTTTAAAAACATTTTCTTTTATATCTTACTTTTTCAGGCAGAATCAGCAACAACAGCAAACAAAGATTCCGACCGTATCGTCTAGGTATGGGATTCAATTTTAAAACAGTATTTTAGAAAGATAAAATATTAGAAAATAACTTCCTGATGCGTATTTTAAAGATGGAATTTAAATTGTGTTGATCGGAATTCGACCAACAAATGCATAAAATGATATGAGGGTTCGTAGCCATCGTGCACAATTGACGCTTACACAGAAATCTTGGAAACCATACTGATTAGATTATTTTGCTCTAGCTGAAGACGTATATATCATAAAAATATGGATGCCGGAGCAGTCGTTCAGGGGTGATTACCTCTGGTGCCTTGGACCCCACCCCGAGGCCCTGGTACTCCCTGGCGGTATACTTACCACCACGAGCTCCACACCAACCATCCTCCACTCCCCACATCTTCGCCCCAGGGCGGGCGCCATACAGATTGGTAAAAATAGGGTAGGAATTCACAAAGATGAGTGTAATATAGAAAAAATGGGTCCTCGACGGGGAGGGGCATTCAGGTAGGCAAGACACAGACTGAGACGTCCTGCCACATGCCCATCAACACCGGCTACCTCATTAAAACCTAAGAGCATCGGGATGTATTATATGTATAACAACGTCGAGGTTCTACATATATAGCTATGTATATGGCAATTTTAAAGTTATATATACCTATGTTTTAAATTAAAAGAAATACCTATGAGTTAATATAACTTGTAGGTTATATTTTGAACTAAAAATTTTATATTTGAATTAGATTACTCTGTCGTTAAAAATCATTAGCAAGTTCAGCAAAAACGCTATTAACAGTTGTAGTGACGTGCTTTTGAACTTTGAAATGCGTATTTTTTAGATATGTCCTCATTATTTATGCAACAAAAAGTTTTTTGTCTTGGTGTTTAAGTGAAAATATACTTCCAATTAAAATGGCGTTTAGACAAATGAGCGCCGCTTTTGATAGCTGTACTGTTGACTAATCATAAAAATTGCTCACTTATTTTTCTTCTGTATGTATTAAATTTAGGTACCCGCACAAGACGGGGAAGGAAACGGGGTTCATATTGTCAGGGAATCCATGCGGCTGTAGTGATGTGTTGTAGCGTCGACTTGTAAAGAGCGAGCTGTAGTGCTTTTATAATGTGACTTTTCTCAATTTTTTGACGACACATCTAACATACCATATATAGCGAAACGAAGTTTTATCCAACATTTAACGCTAATAGCCGTCAATGAAGCCTAAAGTGAAAGAGTTGTTTATACATGTTCTAAAGCTTAATCAGATAGTAACAGAGATCAGGGTTTTTATGCGCTACCTGCGAATATTTTGTATTATAGTTTGTTTTGTCGCCCGTTCGATCGCAGTTGTTTTTCATACTTAACCAAACTTTTGGTAAGATTTTCCCGACTACGGCTTTCGGAAATGAGAAATATACTCCTGACCAAACCAAAAGCTTACAAGAGATAACCGTATCAACGCAAAGTAGCCTGGCTACTACTGCCAGAACCTGGATGTGCTAGCTGCAATCTATTCTATATCTGCGCAATGAGCAGCAACAAGTAGCAATAATTGTGTGCTTTTGTTTTCCTTTTTGCTCCTTTCAGATCATAAAACAAGTCAGAGCTAAATATAGGATCCAGAAGTAAAGTGTTTTTAATTTAGCGTTTGTTTTAAAAATCTAGAGCATATGTAAGATTAAACCTATTTGTATTTTTATATTAATGTAACCGCGAACAAGAAGGTATAGCAATAATATTTATTCTAGTTTTCTAATTTAGTAATTTTTTTTATTCAATTAATGTTTATTATGTAAATTAAAAATTCACGGCACATAATTAAAATAAAGATTATTCTAATATTAACTTAATTATAGCCATTTAGCCATCACTAAATTTAACTTATGATCCAAGTAGAGATAAATGACTATACATCCATCTATTCAGACCCTATCAGAGTAGAAGTTAATAAAATTGAAAAGAGATTCAATAAAGACCCCGATACATGTATATTTTTAGTATCTAAAATAAGCAGACAAGAACAATATATTACTCAATAATTTATAGTATACAAACAAAGAAATTTCAGTAAATTTATACACATCAAAAACATTATATCAAAATGAAACATTATATATTAAGATTCTATAGTATAAGATATTTTATATTTGTTATTCACAAATAGTTAAACTCTGATAAAACCAGAAAAGATCCAGCGAGTATGCATAAATTTTACCAAGCTGTAATCGCCGCTACCCGCGAATCATTCGCACCGAATAGTTTGTTTTTGCTGCCCGTTCCAAAATCGCAGTTGTTTACAATAACTTAAACCAAACTTTATGTGTAAAAGTATTCCCGACTACGGTGGGGTCTTTAATGTGGTAAATTCGAGAAAAATATGTTATTTTTGTACCAAACCAAAAGCTTTATACAAGGAAGAATAACCGTTATATTATTTTAACGCAAAGATATAGTCCTTTAGTTGTGCTTTTTACTACTTTTGGCCATGTCTAACCTGAAGATTATGACGCCGAAGGTCTTAAGCAATTTCTATTCTTTTTAAATTATATCTTGTGGCGTTTAATGAACTGGCAGTTTATTACATAGCTAGTCATTATAAGATCTCTAGTTCTGGTTTTGCTTTTTGTTTTCCTTTTTGCTTCCTTTTTCAAGTATCATAAAAGTACAAAAGTTTCAGTGTAGTTGGGAATATAGCGATCCAGGGGGTTAGTATAAAATATACGTTGTGTTGTTTAATTTGTGTAGTGCCGTTTTGTGTTTTAAAAATCTTTTTAGAGCATATGTGTAAGATTTAAACCCATTTTGTATTGTTTTTCAGTATTAATGCTGTAACCGCCGTGGAACTAGACGAACGTCGCTATCGTACGGCCAAATGGGAATATGGTCTATTCTTAGTGTTTCTAATTGTTGGGACGTTGGCTGGAATTTCGGGTCTTTATGGCTCAATTAATTCGTTTATTACTAAATTTAAAAATTTGCCACCGTGCTATATACATTTAATTAAATAAAGTATTATTCTAATATTAACTGTAATTTATTAGCCATTTTTAGCTGATTACGTAAAATTTTAACTTTATGATTGCCAAGTTTAGAGATAAATCGAGCTATACATCCATCCTATTTTCAGACCCTTATCAGAGCTAGAAGTTTTTAATGAAAATTTGAAAAGAGATTTGGCAATAAACGTTAGTCCCCCGTATACATGGTATATTTCGTAGCTATCCTAAAATCATAGCAGTTACAAACGAACAATATATTACCTCCAATAACTTTTGGTTGTGATTAGCTATTGAGCAAACCCAACAGTGAAATTGTCAGTGTCTAAATTTGATCTACCACATCAAAAACATTTATATCAAATATCGCACGTTAACATTATATATTTACACGTATGTTATAGGATAAGATATGTGTGTATTTGTTAGTCTCACAAATAGCTGTTGTGTAAAAACATGTATATATGTTTTTAGTTTGTTATATATTTGTATACGTTTTTGTAATAAACTTTTTATAATGAAGTTGTGACTTAGGCTTTACATTTCCCATTGTTATTAAAAGCCGTTGAAGATCTTCAATTTATTTGTTTTTTAGAGCTTTGATATACGCTTTTATTTATTAGTTACAGAAAATGTTTGCTTCGTTTACTTTTTCATTCCCATTTTAAAAAAAGTAAATTTTATCGGAACAGAAGAAACATTTCTAAAACGGATTTGTACGTTTGGATTTTAGCACTATTTTGACATATTAATTTTAAAATTCGATTTTCACTCAAAACAACCCTAGAATCTGTTATGGAGCTTTGGTCATTTTAAATAAAAATAATAATGAAAACAGAATAATGGTTATTGTTGAAATGATCACCAAATGCTACAATGCAGATAAAAACACTCAAACCTTCCGAAGAAAATACTGTGGGTTGCAGCCATGGGCTGGGGGAGCCCAATGGACACTTGCGTTAGCTCTCTACGCTCGTTTTTGGCCATTGGTATTTCAATGTTTATTGGCAGTCCAATTTTATGAGTAAAACGTATGTTGGAACTCTCTTCAAAGTTTTGAGGAGAATTCCCTTGGATCTGTGATCGGTCTAATCGACCTCCTCTCCAAACTACTGGAGGCTCAGAGCTACCCTTCCCCATAAATCCAGGGGATATAGTGTAATATGAGAGCCTGTAAATGAGGGGTAAGGCAAAAACGTCCGTATCATCAAGAGTGTGCTAACATTAAAGTGCAGCGAAGTGCTATAAGTTTCTCTTTTATGCACTCTTGCTATAATAACATCAGGTTTAACAGCCAACTTTGTTCGAATAGATTTAGTTACAGAATGATCCTATTTGTTTCTTTAATGTCATTTTCTGTCATCATAAAGTCAATTGAAGCACATAAAACGTCACGATTTGCTTTCAAATACAATGTTCATTTGGTCGGTTTTCGCGTCATTTAGCACAAAATTCAATTTCTTGGGTCCAAATACCACTAAAATTGGTGTCACGGGAGTCGTTATGTTTTTCATTACTAACAGTGTGCTCTTCAAAAGCGCTTAGCGTCCATTCTGTGTTATCACATTGGCAGTATTTTGATTGATCTGAAGCTTTTCAATATATTTTTCAGGAGCTCTGTTAATGAAATAATTCTGTATTTTATTTATGTTTGCTAGATTTTTAAAGATATATATTTGACATAGAAATGAATCTGTGGTTTTACCATACGTTTCGAAGGTTAGTCGGCTTAGGGGGTTATTTGGTGTACGGGGGAAGGAGGTCGTCAGGGGGTTGTGTAAAAGTTTGAAAATTTTTAAGAGTCCAAAATTATTCCCAGCATTTTTTTGTTATAGGAGCACAAAATTTTCCCCCGCATTTTTTTGTTAATTTACAATGCTTTTTATGTCATTTACCTTATTTTTTTCAATTTTACCCTAAATTTTGCCAATTTTCACCGTACTTTTGCCTGTTTTTGTAAAAATTCTCTGCTCGCTTGGGAGGGGGTAGCCTCTAACCGCCACATCGACCTATATGACCGTTACGAATCGCGAAACTAAATCTAACTCAAGATTTTACCGAAACTGCAAGGGAACAGCATCATTTAAAAATATATAAATACCGAATATATTTCGTTTCTAAGATTATAGCTATATATAATAATCATATATCGCGATTAAATTCGATCTCCGATCTCTTGAAATATTTGAGACTAAGAATACATTTGACCTTGACAGCCGAATTTCATTTATTGGAGATAGGAAAATGGTAAACCGAATTCTTCGAGAATAAGTTAATATAAGTTATAGCTAATTCTAGCACTTCAATAAATACATTCAAAGCTTCATCCGCAAAAGCTAAAAATATAGGAAATATATGTCCAAAAGTATTATAGTTATTTCTGAATCATACAAATAGTATAAATATTATTTCAACAAAACATGATTAATTAAATATTAAACATATTAAATATGGGCGAGGCCTGAAGATTCCGGTGCGAGGACAGCGGGTGGTTTGGGGAAGGAGAGGTCATCTCCAGGTGGGATCAACCGGACCAGGGTCGCCAGGAGCGATAAATTCCCGAAATGTTTTTATACTCTAAAATTTTTCATATTTTGTTGCTAATTTTCCCCTGGATTTTGTCATGTTTTCCCGATTATTGCCAATTATTCCACCAATTTTTTGCCAATTTCGCTTGAATTTTGGTCATTTTCCCCAAATTTTTGCCTAGCATTACCAAAAATTTCCGTGCAGTTTCGATGCGCGGTAAGGGGACGAACCCTAAGTTGTGTCGTGCTACCGTCCATTGGAGGGGGATCGACGACATACTAAGGGGCTGGGGATCCGAGTCTCATTGGCGATAATACCTCCCTTTCTTCTATGACAATCTATGAATATTAAAGGGCTCTAAGTCTCCTTTGGGAGCGCGTGCTGACTTACCATTTAATCGGATTAGCAGTCAGTTTCCGAAGCACAAACCATCCATTATATGCCAGTTCCGACGCAGAACTTTGTGTTCGTAACTCCGACGAAATAACTTTTTAAACTGTAAAATCAGTATAGCGTGTTTCACATATTATATTCCTTTCGAAATGTTCGGATATTTAAAAGCTACAGATCATTATAAAATATATAGATTTCAAGACTCTACCTCGTTTCGAAAATCGTTTTTCTGCTTCTACTGTGTTCAGTTTTCTTCTTTGCTGTCAATGGGCACAGTGAAGTTGAACGCGAATTAAATAGAATGCTGCATATATATTTTAATTGAAGCTATTAGATAATTTTGAATATGAAAAGTTTAGTTAATCACTGCAAACAAAAACAAATGTTCGGCTCTCAAAGAAACTCAGAACACACCGACGTGCCACCATGGTTTACAAGGATAAGATATAATCTTACATAATGCTGAATTAATATTTATATTAATATTTATATATATAAATATATATTATATATATTCATACCGTGTTTATATTATATATACCTGCACTACATCGAGCATATTCTCATATATTTATGAATGCATCAAGTATATTTACATTTAAAAACCTAAAGATAACATGAGCCATCCTAACGATTTCAGACTAGAAAAATCATCGAACACAAAGAAGTGCCAGTCGATGAATACCCAAACTACAGTGCTAAACTTGAGATTGAATTAACAAAATGTGATGAAAAAATAACATTCAAAACCAAACAAGTGTTATTCATAGTTTATACATGTATAATATCATCGTCATCTGGAATTTGAGGCAGTCTGTTAGGTTGAAGCTCAGACTGCAAAATTGCTGTACCTGACACAGTTTCTAGATAATATTGCTTACATGGAATTGATTTGTTGATATATAGAACTCTTTACCTAAATCAGTCGTATGTTCAGCGAATTTATAAATTTTGAAAAACAGCTAGAAAAGAACAGTATGATTTTGAATCAATATCTTTACTAAGTTTGGTTATATGTAATAGTAGGACTATTCCCCCTTTCTAACTTTTTATGGAATATCATTGGCTACTCTATTCATGGCTCTAATTTTTATACTATCGACTACCTCTTTGCAAAATTAATATCAATGTATGCACGTAAATCTTGACATTCAGTAAACTTTAACTTTGACATTGAATTTGAGATAACAGTTACACACAGTCTAAAATTTTAAAATCCGTCTAGTCTTCTACTAATGCAACGAACTGTGTAATTTGTGGAATGCATATATAAGTCTATATTGCTATACAGTATCTGCCTAGGAGATTGACATACACTGTTTCCTGTATCGGTATTTATTTTTGCATTTAAAATGCCGGAAAACTAAATTTTTGGTTGACGGTGTGAAAATATATCATGTAGATCATTAACTGGGCGATAGTCTCCGTGAGATGTTTTCGCATATAACTACGACCATAAACACACTACAGGCTGAAAAGAATTTTTAGGCTGTGTCAATTACGTTTTTAGCTTTAGTATTGGCGATGTTGTTTATACTAATGTCTGGAGTGAAACAACGGAAATAAAACTCTCAGCTGATTTGCGATATTATAATGTGAACGTTATATAATCCTAATGTTCTACTGTGTTCAAAATTGTTATAGCGCTATAACCCCCACCGGCGTAGATTTTGTTTATATTTTTTAAGATTCGAATAGTAAAATTTGAATTTTTTATAAAAAAATCATTCTAAATAGGACATGAAACTCACAGCGTCACTTTGAATATTAGCAAATACTGCAAAATGGTAGAATTAATTGCGCAATTGTTCGGGTGCAGTGTTGCTGAGATCGTCTGTGTTTCGTTTACAATTATGCAAAAACAGTGTATTTAGCACAGTAACGCATAGCAGTGGTTGTTGAAAATTAATGTATTCCAAAATATGGTTCCGCAAACATGGACACGCATACAAATATATAATAGCACCCCGAATCTTGTCAAGATACCGAAAATATCGTTAAATAATAACGTTGGACAACGTCTGGAAAAGCCATCGGTTGACCATTAAACAGCCAGCTGTCGGCAGGCCGACCGAAGACTGACGCCGCTGGCCGTTAACAATTTTCTGCCGTTCACAGTCGCGACAGCCGTTAGTTAGATGCTATAGGCCGTCGCTAGGCTGGACATGGTCTATACGTTTATTGCTGCATAGCGAGTGAACTAAGCTACACCAGTGGACCTTTTTGATATGTATATATAATCGCCTATAATCAAAACACAAGGATTTTGTATCAAGTATCATCCTGTCATATTTAGCTCTTTCATGAACGAATGAGTTTGTGTACCGAGCAAAGTTTGATAAGCTCAGCACCAGTGATCCAACACTGGCTGTACAGGTGACAGTTGCGCACGTTACCGTTGGGCTATCTAGGAGTTGTTGCACGGTTCCTTAATAAACCTTAAAAACGAGCAAGTGACAACGTACCCTTGTCGCATAAAGCATGCGACAAACTCTGTTAGCTGTTACTCAAATGTAAGCTGGGCCCATTTGCACTTAGTGTGCAGAAAAGATATAGTTAAACGGAGACTAATTTTGAATAAGCATATGGCATATATGGTTTTTATTAAACCAATATGTGTCAATGTTTAATGATAGACCTCAAAAGTGACCGATCCCAAACACTAAATATAGTTCAGCTTGCATAGTCTGGCCACATAGAATTCTTCACCTAAGCCGTTTGAGTGTACACCGTGCAAAACCTTCACATTCAAAGCTATTTCAGAACAAATTCCAAAGAAGCGTTTACGAATATTAAATCCGCATAGTAGGAAGAGAAGCTTCCTGACAGCCAGCCGTTCATTTACCGTCGCCCAGCCGTTGAGTCATCGGCCGGCGGTGAAGTCGTCCGGCCGCCGTTAAGCCGTCGACCGTTGCCGGAATTTTTACTGGCCGGCCGACGACCGGCTGGTTGACCTTGAAACTGGCCGTTTGCCAACACTATTTAACGATAGCGAATAATGATATTATCAACTTTAAACGTATAGATGTGGTCCAAAAAAGTGGTAAAAACAATGATTACTATTTAAAAACCTATGAAAATGAAAATATAAAAATTAATAATGTAAAATTAATAAATACCATATATTATTTATTCAAGTTTTATTTTACTATCCACATTTCTCTCATTTTTAAATTAGATTACGGCCTATTAGTAAAAAATCTCACATTTGTCTATAACTTTGTTTAATTTCACAGATTAAAATCTATTTGTATGGAGGGTAGTTTCAAATTTTGCTTTTTCGACAACCCTTTTATAATAAAATGCTCAATGCATATCAAAGATCCAGTCAATACCGACTCTTACTTCTAGCCTGCATTTTGACAATGAGCCATAAAAGAACTCGTACAGATATCTCCAAGCCCAATTTTGCAGAATGCAATTTATTTTTTAAATATGTACTGTATTTTTGATATTTAAAAATACACTGATGGAAACAGATACACCAGTTACGACTAACAAAGTATTAGACCTACAGCATGTCAAATTTCTGTGATTGACACTTTCTAAAAACTTAGCTCGTGCTGTGCCTATTTATCGACTGTAGCATGGCAAAATCTGACGTTTTAGAACATTTTTAAGATAGCTTTATAATATACTAGCTAAATTTGTTCGTTTGAACCAGCATTTTTCTGATGTTTAATTATATTTTTATGCGCATGTTAATACTAGCTTTTGCCAATTCAGAATTTCTTACTTTCATGAATATTGTAATTTTTTAATTACCACACTAGATTTAAATACATATTCATTTTAGCGATCACGTTCACTGGAATCTCGTACACATAATCATTGCTTCTTGATCTCTAAAATTTGTAAAATCACGTCACTTATCGTGTAACAAGTGCGCGAACCTTATATGACTAAGTCATGTCAGAGGTTTTAGTGTAGTAAATGAATCAAAGACAAAGTCTGTTACATGCTGATTTCACAAAATTACAACTTCATGAGACCACAACCGTTCCGTTTCCGCTTGCGAATTGCTAGTTAACTTGGTAATTCTATCATAGAAAACCATCGTTGCATAACGACAAATCAATTTGGTCGTATATTTCAAAGTTGTAAATGATAGCTTTCAATCTATCTTACAGATAGATTGAAAAAATGTATCCATGTCCGTTCTCTCATTCAGCTGTGTAAACAAATCAGGATTAAATATGGATATTGTCTCAGTGACTTTTGCATCAGAAAGTTAATGGCGCGGATAACAAGGGACGGTGTTTTTCATTTGGGGAAAGAAGGTCCCTCGAAAAGAGAATGTCTAATACATTTTTGCCACCTGGAATAAATTAATTTTACTTTATTTTTACTAATAGGCAATAAATTTCCAATTTTATTTGAAAATGTAGATTTCACATCTATAGATGTTGTGATACTTTCGTTTTTTTTATAAATTTGCTGGACTACATTCTTTACGTTAGACTTACAAGTTAAGACTAACACCTTTTGGCCAAATTCCGCCTCTCTCCGCATTTTCTCATATCTTAAACTGTTAGCTTTAATTTTAATTAACTGAATTTAACTAAATGTTAACTGAATTTTAATTAAAAAATATGGACAAAAATGCGGCACTGTTTACTATATAATTAGCTCATGGGTTTGATGTAATTCAACATGAAAAGGTAACTATAGTGTTTTTGAAAATTGAAATATGTGATATGATTTATTCAAATATATCTCTGACCAATAAGAGACTATGCGAACGTGTTCCGCCACTCTCACCTGCAAAATGGATGTGAGCTGGCTCGGAAGGAAAGTTTCCGCCTCCGAACTGGCATCTTCACTGCTTATGGTTTGGCCTTGCTCTTATTGTAAATACCGTGAACCGGGAAATTAGTACGCACCCCCTAACATAACTAGGGTATTTTGCATTAACTTAAAATCTATATACGGTCGATATACTTTTTTGGATGGCATCTTTAGATCCTACTGCTTTGTATGATGCATAGTTTAGAAATATTCAATCAAATGCTTTTAAAGTGTACTATCGAAATACTCGAAAAAGAGGTCAGAAATTTTTATTTTAGGTAAAATTTGGGCCGAAAGCTGAATGTTTCAAGTGTAAACAAAGAAACTAGGTCTAAATTTTTAAAGTTGGTGCCAGGGTTTTTCGTGGGATCTTGTTATTGCCAAATCAAACACAATAGATCAATAATATTTCGTAACAACTGGCATGTATCAACCAATTTTTCTATTCTTGAAACAGGATTACTAGTGGGGTGACATTAAGTTTACTTGTGCAATATATATGAAAACTATATTTGCGTATATATATAATTATAGTAATATGTGCTATCTTATTGTACTCTGAGAAGTGCCTAAAGTAAACATGTTGCTATAATGACAAAATTTCTAGACGACGAAAATTATTTGGGGTTCGGTTTTGTTACTTTTATAAAACACAGGTCCAGTACAAGTCAATTTTATCGGCCATTAAATAGTGTGAACATCTCAACGCCACATGTTCACCCGACAACCACAAAAATAACATGACAATGCTTGAAACTACCGGAATCAGTTACTACTGTAACGGGATTTACATTGCAAAAACGGAAAGGTAAACAACATATAAAAATTTCAGGGATACATAGCTTATGTTGTGACATTAAATCATATGTGTCCACCTAAAAACGTGCAGTACAAATACAATCAATACTTGGTCTGCGGTTGCGCAGGTATGCAGCAAACACATACACGGTTGAGATCACAACCGACATTGGGGCAGGAGTCTGTAAACATCGGCATTGCCAGGCGACTGGTGTTGATCTATTTATCTTTTCCAATAAAGACTATGCTGTATTTGATATAACATTAGTAAAATTTTACATAATAGTTATTTCAATTATCTCCCTAAATCCTTTGCCGTAAACAAATTAAAATTAAATAAAGCCGGATGTATTTAGAAAATATTAACTATAGTTGTGCGTGAGTTGGATTTTGTGTATGAAAATGCCGAAAACTTATGTTTATAGTCGCAGAACGTAAACTGCTTACAAAGAAAAATATACAATACCGTAGATATGTAATAACGGTGACGCAGCTGCATGGCGCAACTTCCTAACACCATGCCCATACGACCCCGGCTATCATAACCTCAAGGGTGGACCCTAAGATTTACGACTTAACCACTTTCCTTGGTCAGACCCAAGAAGTTACGGAGCTTAGCAGGCCGCAGGCGCGCTTCACGGGGTGTGTTCGGACCCCGCCCGATTGGTTGCGCACGTGTCTAGTATCGGGGTATAATTGCTGAGGTCCCCCAGGGAAGTTGACACCGAAACCTGCTCACAGGTCATGATGTCATACCAATATTCCCTATCTTAGCCTAACGGAAGTTGTTTTATCAGCGTGATTTGAGGTGAAAACGCGTGATGATTTAGTTTCACTAAGTAAATTCTGAGTTCCCCTGAATATATCCTTAGCCGAACACTTTTTTTGTAGTAGCCTAAATGGCCCCCACAGGGTTCCGACAGTCCCCGAGAGTTTAACGTCGGCTTATCTATTTTGTAATGTGGTAATTTTGATCATGTTGATGCCTAGTGATAAAGTTTTCCCAATAAATTTTACCCTTCGTGTGAGCGTGACTATTAAGTCAGTAAATTCGCTAAGTAATTTAGTGGACCATTCTCGCCGTGATACCATTACACAAACAGTTCAGCCTTGGCGGCGGACCGCTCGTGTCAGGGCTTGGGGTATTTGCGTCCGCAAGCCGTGGCACGAAGGGTCGGCCTGTCCAATTGGACGTCCTTATCACGCTAAGAATCCAATGACACGGGACACGTCATATAATTTTCAAGAGTTTATTCGATGTCATGTACAGTGTCGGTTAACAAAGGGCATTTAATAAGATGCGCACGTAAATACAAGCTACTGTAGTACTAATCAGTCCGCCCGAACATTCGTTCCCTTGTCCAGCGGTGCGAGAGAGGAAGGGGTGGCGCAAGCGAAGTCGTTCCCGGTCGTACCGGACCAAAATCTATACCCGAGGCGTTCCACGTCGAACGTTAACTAAGTCAGCTGTCGCTCGGGTTATGCGTTCTGGCGCGCTTCAAAATTCGCTCTTGATAGCGCGCGGCGGTAATTCGAGAACTAGGCGGGGGAGGGGCGGTGACAGGGCACGAGTCCGGGTGCGGGGAATGCATAGGTCTACCGTACAAAATAAAACCCGATCGCTGAATAAGAAAAAGGAAATCAAGTATGGTACACGTCATTACATTGTCATAGCAATCGATTATTTACAGTCAACAAGCACAGGCCACAAATTTTGGTTCAACCGACGAGTCGCCTACATCGCGGTCTGATGTCAACATGCTGTCCGCGTGCATTACCTGTCCTGCAAAGCCTGCCTAGTTACAAGATAAAGCCAAACATTCCTAGCATTCCAAGCTAATGGCTTTTCAAATATCCCGACAGGACGTCCTTAGACGTCCCGAAAGGGGGGGAACCTAAGATGGGAATGAGTTGATTTCACGATCCTGGGTGCAGCCCATTCCTATATATCTTTTGACCTATCGGGGGTCCTATTCAGGAACTCCCAGGACCCACGAGAGGACCCTAAACCTACCCCCCCGTCCTTCCTAGTCCTATGCGTCCAGTCCGGCCGTAAAACTCACGAATTTAACAGAATTTTGTACGTCCTGTCCCCGTGTGTCCTGTTTTTTGTGTCGTCCTGCGTATTACATATATATATTTTATACATACACATACACATACACTACTCATGAGCACACATTACACATGAGACACACAGACGACCTGAGCGACAGAAAGGTCGCTCGAGTCCACACTAGAAACATGCAGAACCACAACAACAACAACAACAACAGCAGCACAGCGACAACGACAACAACAACAGCACACACACACATAGCGACAGCAGCGACGACAACCGACCAAAGAAGTCGGTTAAAGAGAGTGGAGAAAAAGAAAGGACGAAAAGAAAGGGACACGGGAAGGGAGTCGGGACAGGGGGTTCCCGAGGGAATTTCGAGGGGCTGGGGCAAAATTCGGTCCCAGGACGAAGAACGGGGCCGAATGATACCAAACACAAGGGGGTAGACGCAGTGGCGGGTCGGGACCCAATTTTGGGTTCCGACATATATTAGCATACAGGGTTTCAGCGGGCTCTCCCGCTCTAACGGTTGGGCGGAGCGACGCCCGCCGGGCATGGTTGAACTCGCCTTGGAAAGGCGATTCAAACGAGGGGTGTTTTCCCTACCTTAACGGCAGCGGGTAGAGGGGCACTAAAATCACTACTGATAAAGAGAGTGTCGGTAGAAAGGGGGGCGCGTTTTCGGCCGTCCCGGGTTAACGGGGCGACTGACGGAGACCCGCCGAGCATCTTTGAAGATGTCTCGACGTGACGAACGCAATGAGGGGCGTTATGCCTACTTTTGAGTTGGGGTTAAATTTTCGGTCGGTCTGTACCCACTTGCAGTCGGTATGCCAAATTGGGGGGGCACCGTATCGGTCATAAAGGGCTAACGCGAAGTCGGACAAAGATCCGCCGGATATCGTTGTGCTCGCCAGGAGCAGGCGAATAGAATGAGGGGTCGCATGAGCACATTTAGGGTCGGGGGTCAAATACGGAGTTGGTACAAACAGGCGGAATTTTATGTTGAATTTCTCTGGTACGGTATAAAACAGGGAAATGAGTGATCTAGCGGCGGAATGACTGGTCGGATCGAGACCCGCGTGGCCTCGTCAGATGCCTAAATGGGTAGACTACTTGGAAACACTCGTACGTTCACTCACTGGTCCGATGGTAACCAGAAAACCCAGTTGTTAGCATGGTGATCAGGCAAATTTGGGCTTCAAAGGGTGCTATGAAAAGGAAGGCTTTGGTACGGTGGGGCGGAAAAATAGACACACCAAGTCACGAAGGTCACGCAATACACATATATATGCATAATTATATTTCCATATAAGCCTAGGTTATGCCCACTCGGAACCATGGTCTCCAGCCAAACCTAGCGTAAGTATTGGCTGTTAGTTGAATGTTTACCCGTTTGTCCCTAGAATATCTCAAGAAATCCTCCAGCAATTTGTGATGTCTTGGGCTTGTTCGAGAGCCCTGCAAATTCTCTACCAAAAGGTACTCGGGACATTTTCGGTAAATCTGGACCGTTGGACGGTTACGGGCCGATAAACAGGCCCGAGGTCCGTTATTTCCGACTACTCGGAAACTACCGTAACCCATTTGTTTCAGCTTACTTTTGCGACCATTAGGTTATAGTTCGCTCGAACCACGTAAAATTGATAGTCCGGATTTCGATCACTTCCCAACCCCTTAAATAGTCAAAGGCCTCCTATTCCCGGACGGTCATAATTTTGAAATTTCGATGAGGAAAATAGGGAGAAGCAGTCGAGTTCCGTTTAGATTCCCTATTTTGCTGCCAATTCGAGGCTCTTTCCTATTTTCTTCTAAATTTAAACCTTCACCCTAATCAAACTTCTTGAGTACCTAAGTGGGCTCGTCCAAAATGATACACAATTATGAGATATACACGTGCAATGGTACAAAATCATATCAATAGCAAAAGTAGATCAATGACAAAGTAAATCAATTAAAATAGCAAAACAGTTATCGATAACCATGGCACCATGCAACCCATGAAAATCTACCTCCCTTAAACTATGCCTGGTTTCATTTGAGGTGCGTTTGGGTAATTTTTTCCGTCGAAATCACGTCAGAGACACGTAACGGACCGGAACGGGCCTGTTACATCTCTTATATTTTTAAATGGAAATTTTCAGTCTTAATTATTCGGGTTGGAAAGAAATTTCTGTTGTTCCTATGGTGAAAATTTGCGCCTATAATGGGGTCTCCGACGACTAAGACCCTTTTCAAAAAGGATCGTGCCTGGTTTTGACCGGAAAATAAACTATGCTCTACGACCCAATAATAAATTAGTCCATATGTACAGATACTATGATGAGATATGGTACTTGAAAATTCCGGTTTCCTAGTATTTATGTTATTATCGGACTCTCTTATTGACCATTGTTGGTCTTAGCCATACACCGTGGTCCTGGCCTACTAAATGTTGAAGTTGATTTCTTTTGGAAAGTTGCTCAATATATGTTGTTCGGTGCAAGTTTAGCCACGTTTCCGCCGAGTCCTCCTTAGATCCTCGCAATTCCTGAAAATTCCTGAAAAGTCCTCCTCTTATATTTTATAAAGGACAAAAAGGACTTTTTACTAGGTTTTCAAAGAATTTTGTGAGAAGATCCAAATCGTTTGGTTTAGCCATGGTGCCATGGTAAAATTATGCATAGACATGTTACATTAAAATGCAAGGTTAATTCAATGTGGACGATTAAATACGGTATACATTATCAATACCTGTTTTACATCATAACGTTACTATATGGTACATACAGTTCGGGTTTACCGCCGGTATATAAACGTAATCGGAGTTTTCTTAAATAGTCAGTACTCATATTGTCATGTTGGAACTCTTTACCCCTTATTCTATTCCCACTTATTGGCTACTAGGCTCTGTTGAATCCACGTATGGAAATATCCGATGTAAGGTTCGGTAATGTGTGGCTCCGAAATTTCGGCATTGTCCGTAATATTTTCCCACGCTCCCAGCTCGTTCAGTTCAGGCGGGTAGTCGGGCATCGACGACTTCTGCATCCTGTCGGGGAATTGCCATTTAATGTCCTGAAATATCTCGGTATACTCGTCGTGCCAATCGACAGTAATGTCCCGTCCAATGTCCCAATGTGGTGGAGGCGGGGCGATAATAGCTCTTGCTTTATCGCCGAGGAGATAGTCGAATGAGCATATATATCGGCGCACTCGACGCATGACCTTGCTGGGAGTATGTAGCAAACGACCTTCGTGCGGCTTTGTTCGTAAGGCCGTCTTATAGCCACCAAGGATCATGATTGTCTTGGTTTGTGGCGTGGCGATGCATGTTGCCAGCCGGACTAGAAATTGCATGGTGGCTCCTGGCCACGCCATGGCGAACCACCCTTTCGAAGCGGCCATATTGACCAAGGGCGCAGCTAGAGAGTCGCCCAAAACCAAAACAGTCGGCCAGTAGGCAACGTTGTGACGGAGGAAGGATCGAACTTCCTCCAATAGGCGGCCCATGACATTGTGACATGGTCGCGGCCGTTTGCCAAATTTGATGTCCTCCGGCCCTAGGCCGATTCCCCAAAACGAATCGGACTTGTTCGCCTCGAGCAATTGGGCAAATCCGGTGGCTAGTAGGGCGTCCCTGAACCGAGGAATCTTGAATTTCTCTAGTAGCACCGTCCGCATGAGGTGAGGGAGTACTGGGCGGAGGCGCTCGGTTGTTGCTGGGTCCAGGAACTTTTGTTTGTTCCGGCGGGAGATGGTTTTGATGTCTCGAGCTCCCATCTTCAGGTCCGAAATGTCCTGTTTCGCTTGTTCCTCGTCGAATAAATAGGTGACGAGGAGCTGGTATCCTTGCTCCGTCGAGGCATATTCGATGGGATATTGGGTGACGGTTTGGCCTAACGGAGCCATGTTTGAGAGTTCTGGCCAGTGTGTGCCTTTGGACAGGAACGTTTCGATTGGGGCACCATAGTTGATGGTGTAGTACGGCACACGAGGTTGTGGAGTTTGTTCCATGATATTGATTCCTTTGAATTGGTGATTCCTGCAATAGTATTCATCGCCATTAGTGGCGGCTTCTGAGGGAGTTTGGCGGCGGGAGCTCGAGTTTTCTGGGAGTGTTTCTTGAGTAATTCAAACGTTACAACCGTCTCTCGCGAGGCGGTTGTCTAGGGGGTCGGACCACTTCCAGTCCGATATTTTCGGGTCGTAAATGTCGTTGTCCACTGTCTTCGTCAGGTTCCATGTCCGGATGTGCGGATAGCATGTCCTCGATGTCCTGTTCGTCAAAGATGTCCCTAAAAGGTTCGAACATGTCGTGCCGTGCACGAGCACTACCAGATGGATAATCCATCGGCATAACAGGGTCACGATGTCGAGTCGGTGGAGCGAGGGGTACAGTCCGTCGAGGTGGGGCCGTAGTCGGGAGTTTTAAATTCCGGGGGTCGAGCCGTGGTATTAAGACTCGGGCTTCTGCCCCAAGTGGTAGATATTCTTCATACCAGCGACAACGGTCTCTGGCTTGTCTATGTGGCTGTCGGCGGGTAGGCTGAGGGGGTTCTTCCCTTTCTTGAATTTGGTGTGCAGAGGGTCCCAGCTCAGGGGATCCCTCACTCTCTTCCGTGGAAGGGTCCAGTTCAAAGTGGGGCCTTCGGCGAGGTCCCGGTAGAAGTTGACTAAGAGGCATCTCATCTTCCTCGTCTTCCCAACTAACTTGTGATTGGGCCCTAGCTGGGGTTTGTCTACGTGGCTTGGCGCGTGATGGTCGAGTAGGAACTCCCTTGAGGGTGGAGGGAGCGCTGCGCGGCGGCGCTCTTCCCTTCCTCCCGGTAGAGGAGCTTTTGGTTGATTCGCCAATGGTTGATATCGTCTCCTCGTCCTTGTCTACAGTCTGTTTTTGTAATCGTTTCGGTCGGCCGCCTTCCGAAGACTCGGTAGGTCGGCGTTGTTTACTCGTGCTCCGCTTATTTGCTTCTCGTTGTCGAGCTAAACTCTCAATAAATTCTTCTACTATCCCATCGGCGGCTATTTGATCTTCCGAGGGTATGTATTGTATGGGAGATCCTCTTATATACTCCATTAGTTCAGTTGCGTCTTGTATTTCTCCTCGGGCACGAGCGGCTTCCTCTCGTTTCCTCCTTATCTCCTGCATTTCCCATTCCCACTGTGCTAGCTCATTTTGTCTCTGGATGGTCCATCGGCCAAAGGATGGTACCTGTGGGTGCTTAGTTTCTCGTACTGCTAGGGGTGACAATAGTGGAGGTATGCTTCACCGGTGGGGTGGTGTCGGGGAATCAGTTGTTTCAGGAGACGTGGTCTCCGAGCTTACAGATGGTACTGGTTGGCTAGCTGGTGCGGGAGTTTGGACTGATTTCTGGCGTGGTTTAGGCTTAGGCTTTGGTGTTGGTGCGGGTTCCAGTGGGGGTCGGCTGGCTATTGGGACAGACTGCGCGGGTTGTTGTCTTGGAGGGGTGTGATATGGTGTGATCCCTTCGTCTGGGACGTAGTCCTCTATAGTGGCTTCGAATCCCGGTGGCATTAGGGGAGTGTGTGGAAGTGGCGTAGGTGGGGCGGAGTATGCCTGACGAGGTATGGAATATGGTTGTTCGTAAGACGCTGTAGGCTCATAATAGGTGTGGTATGGTGTCATTGGTTTGTCTGATTCGGTCATTAAGTGTTGTGTCTGAGGACTGCGGGATGTTTGAGTGGCGATTGCAGCTCGACGCTGGGCAGGCGTAAGCGGTGAAGTTTGGACAGCATATTCGACTGCTGCAGTTGGAGATGTAGCTCCTTCTGGAGTATGGGGCGAGTGTTCGTCCGGATCTTGTGAAGCGAGTAATTCCACAAGACCTAAGTCATTAACGTTGAATGGTCGTAGGGCACGACCGTTGTCTGAGCGTTTCACCGTCAGGGGCCTTGTAGGTTCATCAGTCCGAACGGCTCGTTCCTGTTGTCGTAGAGTTACTGGGGCGGTGTGTTGTTCGAACTCAGGCGAGAAGGTGCCAGGGGGTTTGTCAAGCGCATAAGGTAACTTAGCGGGGTCGAGGGTAGCGAGTTCCTGTGATATAGCGGGCCATTCGGTGTCCGGAGTTCTGTCGGGGTCACAAAGGGGTAGTCTGTTTTGTTGCGGGGCTCCGGATGAGCCTTGGGCCTGAATGGCCAACTGTTCTACTGCGGCGCGGTGTATGTCTGCTTGCGCTTGCGTGTATTCTAAATTAGGTTCTCCAACCTCTATACTAGCGACATCGGATGCACCGTCAATCTCCTGGCGCAACCGGTCGACTGCTTCTGGGTCTGCAGCCTGTAATTCCCTGGCGAAATACGTATCAGCAAGGATTGTTTCTCCAG
>JASANE010002010.1:0-28052 GCA_030248225.1 Trileptium ribeirensis
GATCGTTCCACGCGGACGACGCGATGGAGAAGAAATGTCGCCTCAATTCAAGATGAGGAATTTCTCGTTTCAAGTTTATAGTTATGACCTCTTGTTACGTGATAACCTCGAGTGAAGAATTTGTCGATGTCGGACTAAATGCCATCATGAAACATTTTGTAGACGAGAATTTGGTCGCTTCTGATTCGACGCGTTTTTCATTGCCGGCCAAGATACGCTAGTCTTTCTTCGTAGATCCACTGCCTAACAACAGACATGCAATTTTGTTGCTAAAAATTAAAAGTTCCTATGTTTTCAAATATCGCGACGCGGACACCATACATTGACTGCATACTCCACATGTGGCCTAATAAAACACGCACTATTGAAGCCGAATTTGCTTCTCAATGTTGAATAGTTTCTTCTAGCTAGATGAATGACTCGAATCGCTCGAAAGTTACGGTGTTACAATGATCAGAGACTCACGTAGAACACATAGTTATGCCTAGTCATTAATTTGCCATGGCGTCAGAACATTGTTCCGCGACCGATGGGCGGAGTGCGATTGCCTAACAATGCATAGTACAACATTATTCTTCGTTAACATTCATGCACCATTCAGAACAGAACTGCGAGTGAGTAGACCTAACCCAGGCTATCGTAACCTCAAGGGTGGACCGTGAATACTGAATTTTAAACCTATTCTTGGTCAGACCCAAGAAGCTACGCAGCTTAGCACGTCGCAGGCGCGCTTCACGGGGTGTGTTCGGACCCCGTCCGAAGGGTTGCGCACGTGTCTAGTATCGGGTATGATTTCTGAGGTCCCCCAGGGAGGCTAGCATCGACACCTGCTCGCAGGTCATGGAGCTTAGCCGCTATTCCCTATCTTAGACTCATCGGAAGTTGTTTAGTTCTATTTTAGTGTGCTAAGCGCTGAAATTTAGCATGAAAAAGTTCCTAGAAACTTGAGGCTCAAGATGGGTTCTCTGATTAAAATCGCGGTATGCTCCGTGTTAGAGCATTGACCTATGTGGCCCCCACAGGGTTCCGACGAGCCCTGAGTGTTTAATGTCGGATTATCAATGGCGTGGCCTGCGTTTTTCAATAAATTCTATGCGAGCGCACTGGTACCTTGACCAGTAGAAGTTTTAACTCATTAGGGTTACGAGAATTCTTAACAAATTTTGAGTTTCGGTCATGACCTAATAAAATTTCACTTGCGTTATCCGGTTACTTTATTAGAGCGGAAATAGAGTAAACAGAAGGCCCTGCTCGCCAGTGCTTGTGACATTCTCGCCCACAGGGGCGTGGCGGGCAGTGCCTTGTCGTGCGAGCGGACAAAACAGAAAAGACAGCTCCCTATCATCTCGGTAAAAATGAGGCGGCACTCAGTGTGTCAAGATACAAAATTTATTTACACGAATTAATTGTTATCGGAGGGGACGAGTGCTCCTTCAACCAGCACAAGACCCGTTTGGGCAAGCCTAGTAGGGTATGGCTATGTTCGTTGCGGTTCAACACAACGTGGTGGCACAGGACGTAAAAAAAAGGACCGCAGAAGAACATGCAGACACTCGCCCGATTGCGAACTGGGGGCGGTTATCCCTGCTTCGACTAGATGTTGGCGAACAGGTCAGCTATGCAGCGCACTAAGCAGGGGCCCTAGAGTGCTTCCAGAAAACGCTCCTAAATGCCGGGTCTATTTTGGGCGACGAATACTCAAGCAGGCGGGGGAAGAAATGGTGCTCAGAACTGACTACGCAAGCTCGACAGCCTAGTTGGAGAATTACATAAAGTGACATTGACTCCGAGAATTTATCCTTCGGACAGGTTCACATTTGTGCCTATGTGTAAATTTGCCCTATAGCGTTTGGCGTCCCTACCTACCTAATAGGACGACTGACTGACCGAGTGGGGGGGCGAATTGATCTGGTTTTCAGAGCGGTAGGGGCGATCGCCATTGTTTATTGTACAGCAAAACTCGGAGTTTATATATAATAAAACAAATACTAGTCTCTGTAGCTAAATTGTAATACCTTCAAGACCTGGTGTTGATGTTTTAGGCATCATATCGGATGTATTGCTCGAATTGCTGGAAAATCCTTCGAACGTGCTTGATTCCAGTGTGGATGTCGGTAACTGAAGTAAAAGGCATTATATACTATATAATACGTCAGATACACATTCACAGACAGATATTTGACCGAATTGTGTTCAACCAATCTCCATGTATGCATATATCATACAGTTTGTTTATTAATTAAAACCATAATATAATCAAAGTGACGGTACTGATGAAATGGTTTTAACCCAATGTGCTAGTAAATAGGTACCGTCACTCTTTTTTGGTGTAGATATATGCATGTATTAAATTACCGTTATGCTAAGAAATAATAATAATAAATAATGAATGACTAAGGTCTGTCAAATCTACGGATGTACCAAGCATTGGAACAAGTTGAGATTTAAAGTGTAAAGTATCAGAATATCATCAGGACATTCATAGATTAATAGATAATCAATCAACGAACAGGTACCCGAATGATATAGTTCTTAATTAATAGTTTATCCAATAATAATAATTAGCAACAGGTTTCATGATAGCATCCTTTTGAATTAAAATGATGCATTCATTTTCCCAACGAACACAATAAATTTGATAGTGTAACACAAAATTGTATTCGCAACCTGTTCCCGCGGGCGCCATGACATTTTTAGGTTAATGTCAGGGGCTATCATTTAGCCCGCTGTTTATTTTGCACGTTTCTTATTCTTCTAATATCGGCATATAATTGCACGTAATCGAAATACGTGAAGCGATATTTTCACATATACCATTGATTTCCATTGGCACCATAGCAAGAAATAGTTTTTGATAGTTAAGTATAGCTTCGAAAGGTACTTTATTTTTGTGCCAAACTATTTTGATATTTTCTTGACGTGCTCTTATATTATCATCAAATCAAACCAGAACAAGTTAAAAACTACAATATAAATACAGTTAGTCCGGAAACCATGGCTTATGAATGCGAGTGTATATCCAAATGATATCGCGTTTCATACTGTTATAGTTGATTTTTATCTAAGATTAAGCATACCTTCTTAAGTATCGTTGCCTAAGTTAGGTTAATACCAAGTAATGGACGAACATATTCTAACCTATCGAATTTTTCTCATGCCAATTATTTAAAATCGAAATTACTGAGAAATTCTAAAGGAACGTTGCCAAAATTAATTCGAGGTTTGACATTAAATGAGAGAAATCTGGTTGGTAGTTAATTTGGTTATTTACCTATGACGAGAGTTCGGTCTGGTATTTATTAAGAGACTGGACTGGTATGTCCTACTATCGATATCCACGAAAATGTTATGGTTTCCAGACGGTCCATAAAACGTTATGTTTAAGAACAAATTACCACCGTTAGTAGAATAAACAATTCAATGCACATTGTAGTTAGCAAGATCAGATAGACTGTGAATGTCACAGAATGCGTGAAATAAGTTCGATGAAACTGTGAAATTTTGCCTGATCTAAGGTTAATAACGAAAGATATTCAAGTCAATGTGCAACGAACTGTATACAATGTATCACATATGCCAGATTGTATTGTGAATTACAGTGCAGTCGATGTAGTGGTATACTCTCAGCATAACTTCATACGAATTTCAGGTATTAGCACAGGTCTACACTATCAGGACAATATGTACTAACTTAGTGCTCTTTGTGAAATTGCCAGTTGCGCAATAGAGAAATATAGTACGGTGGTATTCTTTCCCAGCACCAGTATGGTTTTGTAGTATCGGCATTACTTCACATTGACGTTAAGTGACAATATTAAACGTCATTACAATGTCAAGAATCTACCTGGTAAGTGGTTCGATTATGTAGTTTGTATAAATTGTCCGGAATATAGAGCTTGAGAACCATGTGACAATACAATTACAAACCAATGAAGCCAATATTGTTATATGGACTACAGTGCAGCATTATGTATCTGTAACATCGGTGTACTTGTATACTTTGAACGTTAATTCATACTAATCTCAAATATTAACGCTTATCGGATATATCAAACCAATAGATGATCCATGTGCCGTTAGTGATTAAAACTACCCATGGTACAGTTAGGAACTGAAGTACTGTAATGTTCTACCATGGCGCCGGAGTGATGGTGTACTACTGGCATTACTTAGTACGGATGTTAAATGACAACACTTATGAACACTATAGTACCCAGAGCTCATCCAGCAAATAGCGTAATTATACTGGATGGATAAGGTGTCCGAAACATGAAATACAGGAGTTATGCACAACGAATAATACACATTACACATGTTGTGTAACCGTAGCCCATGCAAGTACCAGACATAGGTGCCTTTAATAAGAGCTGAAAAATTAGAATTGTATGCTACTTTGGGACACCCAAACCACGATTACTTACGTGCGAAACATGTCTGAGAGTAATTTAGTTCACAAGCACTAGAAAAACCAACAATGGAGCCTAAATGATAGCACGGGTTCACTATCTGCCTGGAACTACATGATGTGCGTAGTTTATTTGATAAAAAACTATCCAACGATAAAACAACCCAAACGGATTATGCTAATAAAACTGTAAATACTAGGTTAAAGTCACAGTCAGTTAGAACTTTCTGAAAAAATTTTTTAAATCACATCTGTTGTACCGATCGCCTGGAAATTTGTTTATATAGTAAAGATTATGGTCGTGGTATAGCGCCTCTGAGCGGTCGTTGAGACCAACGTTAATATTATACGTAGCCAATATGCGCTTACAGTTCTGTAGATAGCTAACGACACGATAGTTTGCGTGGTTCATTTTGCGGTTTGATCATGACTGGTTTCTTACTGTCCTTAGCTCGTTGTTGATTAAAACTTCTAAGTCGGTTACCGTTACGTAGTAGTTCTGAAGCCAATTCTTTTCGTACGAATGCCACAACGATTGGTGCCGGTTGTGATCTTGGTTTTATACGTTGTAACGCTGAGAAGTCTGCTACGGTGATCGAATGATCCAGCGCGGTAGATGCAATTAATTCAGGATGTCCAAAACTTTCGATTTTAGTCGATCTTTATTTTCGATATTGTTGCTGTCGTCAACTTGATACTGGAATTGTAATGAAATTGAACATTTAGAAATATGGTCAAAGGTAATGGACGATTTTATTGTTTAGTATGAAGGCGATTCAATAATAAAGAAGCGATAATAGGCATCCAGAGAATTTTAACTTTAAATTGAAGGAGTGTTTGTAATAATTTCAGTCATAATTTTTATATGTTTGAGTGAAGGAAATTGCAGATTACAAAGGAGTTCAGTGAATAGAATTTTTAAACTATAGTGATTTTTTGTGAGTTTTTATCACCAGAGTCTTAAGTTTGGAATAGGGGGAATAGTAATTTCGAAGAAATGAATTAGTACTTGATTCAACTAAATTTTATTTTTTCTTTGTGATTTCTAATGGACTAAATTCACCATGTCAAGTGATCTAAAGTGATTAACCTCCTAGAGGAGCCAAAGCCAACTAATTTAAATGCTTAGATTAACCCGAGATTCTGTTCACATATATAGCAATTTGTAGGGTTAGGGCAACTATTAATCACTAGCGAGTATATCAAGGGAACAATGCGAACGGTCTTAATCTTAATCGTTTATGAAAATTGGTACGGGAGAGTATCTGTTACGAGGAATTCATATGCGAAACATAACTCCACTTACTAAGAAATGGTCAAGATTCTAGGCATATAAGTTAAGTATGATTAACTGCGGTATTCCACTCCTAGGCACTTACTAGTGTCTAGGTTGAGGGATATGTTCTATCGTAAATACAAGATGGAGTTGATAAACTGCGGTAACCCGCCCCCAAGTACTTACTAGTACCAAGGTTAAAATAATCAAGTGATATAAATTAAAAGTAATATATAGCGGATTAACCGCACCAATGTACTTTTGTAGTACACGTGTCAATTGATGTGACCAGTACCCGATAGGGCTAGGTCAATAGTATAACCCGCAAGGCAAAGGATGTGGTCAACGGTGTGTAGCGTTCACACAAATACATTCAAATACATACATATGCATAGACATATACTCATAAATATTGTAGTTACCTCAAGATTATTTATCAGGATATTAGAAGATCTGGCGTGCTGAGCTTCGTTATGCGCGAATTTATATGTGTGGTCGGCTAAATCCTCCACACTCTCTATACGGTCTTCTAATTCTGATAGTCTTTTTTCGATGCCTTCAAGAACGATTTTTTGGAAATCATTTGCTTTGTGATCACTTGAGGAACTAGGATTGCCCACACGTAGATTACTCATACGTGACATCTTACGATTGTGATCGTCGTAGAACATATCAATTGATTCGCGTGAGATTCGTTTACGAGTGAGATTATCTATAATAAGTTAAAGGACATAATATTAGCAGCAAAGGATATTAATATTAATAATGTGATACTGTATAAATATTACATTATGTGTGTACCAAATTTTTGTATAAATTTTGGGGATCCTTCCACTCTACTAAGTATATTTTTGAAAAGTCTGCATGGATAACCTCTATCTGTCAACATAAGTTTAAGTTCATTTTGATTGTTCTCAAAACCAATTATATCGCTATTGATGTTGATAAATCTGGTAAGTTGACTAAAAATAATACCACGAAAAACTGAGATGGAAATGGTGCTAGTAAAATGTGGGAAGTTATAAATTTTAAAGCTAAAGTCTTTACGCTTGTCATAAAGTTTAACTCGTGCTTTATCGTGATCAGCTGCAATGTTTAGGTCCAGAACATTCGCATTTTTGTTACTATGGTTAACTTTACATAGTTTTAATCAACCGGGGTAAATTTCGTTATACAACTTATCAAAAGTATCGTCATCATTGATTAGTGTGAGATCATCGATATATCTATACGTATTATGTAAGGGTCCATATTTGTCGATTCGGAACCTCACATTCTTTAGTAAAAAGTTACGTTTAGTAAAAAATTGTGTAAATATAAGTTACTGATGCATGGTGCAGCGTCAGTACCCATTGGGATTCCAATACTTTGTTTTTATACTTTATTACCGAACGTAAAAAGGTATTCTTGACCAACATACATAGCATGTCAAGTATATCAAGCTTATTTAGATAGTAGTGTTCTGGTCTACTATTTTTGCTGTAGGTCCAGAAAGTTTTGAATTTTGAAACACATATGAATAAGTTATCGTTTTTGTTGAAAGCAACTTCCAAAAGTTGCTTGAAATTTGCGATAATGTCATCATGCGGGAGAGTTGTATATAGCGTGGTAAAATCGTAGGTATTGATAGTTCGGAAATTACATATCCTATTGAGATAATAAATTTATTCCAGAATTTTATAGTTGCTATTAATGATCCAGAAAGGATTTACGCCACTAAATTTTTTTGGGTGTTGCCGTATTTTTCTAATTTACATTGGATGAGTTTTAAGGCTGAGCAAAGGATTTTGGAAAGCTTTTTGGTTACTGCTATCTTACTACTGATAATAACTCTAAACTGGGCGGGTGATTTATGTACCTTGGGTATTATTTGTATAAAGGGGAATTCTCGATCACAATCGTCTGTTGGTATACCGAATCTTGTATTAATCCTAACCAAGTGCTTGATTACCGACTGTTTAGTGAGATTAATTTTTTCATAGGTTGTGTATCCATTTACATTGCCTTCAAGTTCCCGTTGAATCTGTTCTATATAAAATTTTTTGCATACGAAAGAGTAGTTTTGGCTAGCTTTATCCGTTACAGTAATGACATGCTTATGCATACTTTTCAACGTTTTATTATGTTTTAAGTTTAGATAATCCGTACGGTACCGATACGGTTTTAGGTAAAGTATGTCGAGTTTGACTACTGTTAAATCGAAAACTAGTCTTGTTAAGAAAGCAAAAAAACCTTTGAAAATATTAACGAACAAAAAATCAACTAACCACCGTCAGAAAGATGAAGATCGGCAAGACGATAGTGAAACAATGAAAAATATTTTTGTTCTCGGAGGACGAGGTTCGGGCAAAACTACATTGATAAAACAAATACGGTAAGAGACAATATTGCTAAGTGGTTTGGTGGATTGCATTTTATTTTGCATCATTTACCGTAAGATGTGTACAGCAGAGTCGGATTTTGTCACAATCTGCAGCGGATCTAAAACAATGCTTGGCTAGCCGTGGTCAGCCAGTGTGACATTTTTTGGGCCGAGCCAGACCCTACAAATATATTTAGCTAATAGCAAAGTATGGGTGATAAAGTGTTAGAAGGGCCGGAATGGGCTCTAAAAGTCAGAAATATATATGACAACAATGGAAAATCGCTAAAAACTGGAAATTGAAGATAGTTACGATCATATATACGTAATAGATCCTTTCAGTTACAATAGTATAAGTTTTATGTATGAAAAAGCGTGTTTTACATAGCTACTAGGTTGGCTTGTAAAAGGCGCTTAAACAAAACTTTTGAAAATGCCAACATTTACTTTTATATTTTGCCTGAATTTATACGCTTTGCTTTTAATTACTACTAATCTTGCCTTTTTTGGACCTAGAGCTAAATATTTTCGAGTAACACCACCTGCTAAACTGAATGTAATAAATATTTTTTTTCAGTAGCCCGTTCCGGCTATCAAACCATGAGACATAGTCACTCCCGGCCCGTACAAACATACTAGCATAGCTTAGCTATTTATTTTATTTATGAAGGGCTGGATGTTGCTGCGAGTTTTTGTCACTAGCTGGAATTGGCTTTGTGACAGAATCTGGCCCTAGGTGCACACATCTTATGGTAAATGATGCATTAATTCCTATGTGTTTAACAAAAATAGTATCGACGTTTTCAATATAAGACAAATATGGAATCTAAATTTTAATATGGAATGTTCGACATAAATCAACATGGAGTAGGAAAAACGATTCTTTCTATGCGTCCAAGAAAATGAGGATTACATAAAACAATCATTAGAAACTGCAGTTTGAAACACATTTCCCACTTACTATTTTGTGAGGACCTTTTTCCCACAAACCTGTTGATGTTTGTTACCAAAAAATATGAATGCGCTATGCTGAAAATTAGCACAGTACAGTATACTTGTCAGAAAAACTATCGAGTTTGGGTCGAATAGCAATCGTGCAACATTCGTCAGCAAACATTTATCAAACAGATTTACAAAAAGCGTGCTAAACAGAATTGAAATTTCTCGAAAAAAACATTGAGCAATCAACACTCATTATGCTGCGTATGCAGAATTTTTTTACAACGGCAAAATATTAGGAAACGTTTTGCTAACGATTCGAAAAATCCTGAACAACTTATCGTTTTATTTTTACCATTAGGTTTACCCTAAGGTTCCTTTGTTGCTGCGTAACCTGTGAACAAATTGACCAACTGCTACAGCAATCTTATGAATTTTAATATGGTTAAACAAATTAGCGAGGGGGCGAGGATATAAACAAACGGTGATCCAAATGGTCTTTCCAAAAGTGTAGTGGTTTTGTACTGGCAGGCTCTACCCATGAAATTCGGATAGCTAGCTTGGTCCGGTTTATTGCTGTTAACTATGCGGACCTCACGTTATAATGTCCCCGCTGTTGGATCTTTTGTCCCTCTGTAGTCACGATCCTACCGTAAAGACACTCGGGGTGACACCCATACTGTAAATCAACTGCCGAGGGTATACGACACACCGATAGCTGCTACATATTTTCTTTGCAGTGTCGTACACGCCCTTAGCTACCTATTTGGTGCGAATTAGCTGTAACGGACACCATATGTAGGTAATGTGGTTTATTAGTCAACTGTGATGTGTAGTTTTTCTTAGATTCTCGAGTTTGTATCTAGTATATATGAACCTAAAGAAATAATGCTGCACACTGTCAATAAAACGGCAGTAAAACATGATGTGCTTGACACTGTCGAGAACTGGCAATAGCCCTAGCTAGCTACCTTTGAAAAAATTTATATAAGACGTGGAGGTGTGTAACACACCCTGTTGTCAACGATGTGCCCGATATTATGTGGTGTACATAGGTTGCAATCGCTGGGAACATTATAACGTGAACGCCGCATTAGTTCTACCTGCTCTAAATACTAACTACCGTGGTCGGCGAGTTTTCAACTGCTGTGAAATTTGAATGTGCATATGGCACAAAAATATAAAACGAAAAGCAAAACCAAAGACATGTAAATGCCAAGCTAGCTATGTAATAATTTACCAATATTAAGGGCCACAAAAATATTGCAGAATAAGAATATCAAAATTTGTTTACAGTCTTCAGCTTTGACATAGCAGAATGTAGTAAAAAGCGCAACTGGGGTACTATATCTTTGCGAAAAAGGAGTACAGTTAGTTATTCTTCTTTCATCTAAAGCAGTGTCTCTGCTACAAATATATGGTATTTTCTACGAATTTAGTGCACTAAAGACCCAACAGTATTTGTGAATTTTTTCGAATAAACTATCTGCAGCGTATTAACACCTCTTTGAGAAACTCGCCCTGCACTTGAAATTACCCGCAATATAATGCTGGAGGCGCTTGTCGAAACATTGCCTAGTTATGCAGCGCGTTTTTCCGTCCTACCAGTACAGAAGGTTCTTGTTCAACTCTCGCCGGAACCTGAATTGTTACATTTAGAGTCTTTTTTTGTTCCAAGCAAATAAATGATGCGCCTAACATAAAAATCTTTATGAAACTAACATGAAACTATAAGCAAACTATAAGCAAAAGTGATTGTGATTAAAGTCATTACTATGTCATTTATTTTAATGATCTGAATTATTGATAAGAGGTGAATTTATACTCCAAAGCCGAGATTGTGCAGGTTCACAAATATTAAGGAGCAGAACTATAGCAACTTTTATAAATTGCATGTGCTTGAATCCTTCGCAGAAGCACCTGGGTATGTTCCAAGTAGAATCCGTGCAAAATTGAGATAAAATGGACTTCACAGGTTTTAGATATTTGCTGTGAGAGCAAATTTAGATTTATTCACCATGAAAATTTCTGGGGTAATGTTTATAATATTAAAATATTTTTACCATTCTGCTCAAATTTATCGGTGCCAATTTCCTGCGCTAGCAACTTTAGTATCTTTAATTTATATTCGCTACGTTTTCAGAGCTTCAGTATCAAGATTTTTAGACTACTCAATGGTCCTCGAATGACTTCAGATCAAGAATCCGATTATAAACCGGCCGTATATTTGAACACTGTCAACGCGTTGAAAGATGTACTAGACTTCATGGATCAACGTGGTATTCAGTTACAGAACCCGGAGCGAAAAGTAAGACTGTTATGCCGATTTTCGTATAACAAGAAATCAATGCTAAATTCTTGTAGAAGAGGTCCTTTTCATGACATATGTTAGTCATTTTATTGCTGCTCTATTTTAATATCACACCATAAATTTAACATTCAGACGACTACTAATTTACTAAGGATAGATTCATTTTGAATTATGACCATTCAAACTTCCATCATATTTTCTTATTGAAAGTTTTTCGTTGTCATGTAGTCAAAATTGTTGTAAAATAAAATTGTTACAAGTACAACGCTACTCGAATCGGTAATGAGGCAAACTGTTATACCCTTCAACGAAATGTTATCAATTATTTTTGCTTGCTATGCTGTGACCGCTGGACTAACTGGGAAAACATACTTATACCGCAACTGTTCTACAGTGTAAAAAGGCTGAGTCAAATTTGTCTTAACTGAGACAGTCCTTTTCAGACTCAGTATAACGAGTCAGATTATGGTCAGTCAAAGCCATGTCTCACGCAGACTGAAGGAAATTTGACTTATACTGAGTCAAAGTTTTACTCACTAGGGTAGTCAAATAATTTCTTAGCTCGGGCGGGAGCCAGCACTTGACTCATCTTTGAGTCAAGGCAGGACAGCCAGATTGAGACAAAATCTGATTCATAATTTTTGGAAATTATCAATTTACAAAGACCGTTTACTTTCAATACGAAAGAAATTATCTGCCCCTTCAGCCTACCATATGTTCCCGACTGAGAAAAAAATCTGATTCATAATTTTGAAAATTATCAACTTTCGTTTACTTTCAAAACGGAAGAAATTATGAAATTACTAAGCATGAAAGTACTGATACTCACAAACAAAATTTCAGAAAGCACAGGCGTTTCGTTATGACTGAATATCGGAAAACTAATGATTCTTTCAATATCTTGCTTTAAATAAAGCCTACCGAGATACTTTTGCGATGTAGCATAGGACAACCAGATGAATTGTTTTCTATAGCATTGACCACATGTGCTTGGTGTAGTAGACAGTTTTTTTTTTGCATTTTTCTTGAATATATTTAAGTAAGTTAAGTACTGCCAATGGCAGTGGTGTTCCACAGTGTGCTAAAGTGAATATGCCACGCTAATATTGAGAACCATACTCAGGCAATCGATGCTAACAAATTAATTTAGTTTACGACGTGATAAAATAAGTGTTTCCTGAGTCTGTTTGACTGCTTATATAATAATTATATTAATCGTACACTATCGAACGTAGTGAATATGAGTAAAAAATTTGCGTCATATTATATATAGGAAGAATTAGTTGATTTTGGTTTGAAAAGCAGCTATCTCACTTGCTCCACGTAAGGTGTAGATAATGATTGGAGTAAGCAAAAATTTATCCTAGTATATATACTGCAAAAAACTAAGAAGCAGAAATTATAGATTGCAATGTGCAAAATTCATAATCGTATGGCCCACAATTATTAAACCTTTGTTTATGCTTGAGAACATTGATTGGTATTTTATTTAGGAGGCATTCTGTATATTTAGCGAACTTCCGCTTCCAGCATCGTTGATTTCATTTAATACTAGAAATAACTTTAGTGAGCAGAGTAAGTCAGCTGGTGGTGTCAATGCATGTAATGCTATATAACATGTTACTGTCATTGAACTGAGTTTTCCATGAAGTAACGCTTGTTTTCTAACGCTTGTTTGCGTAGAGTTAACAACTTTAAGCAAATATTTAGACGTAAAATTTCGGGGAATGCAAAGCAGGATTAGCTGAAACTAGCTTTACATCCTTAGACACCAAATCTATAAAACAAACAGCCCCTGAAAGGGACCTGATGACGCGTCAGAGAATTGAAACTTTTATGTAAAGGAAGCTTAGCCAAAGAATGTTTAGTTATCGATAAAGTATATAACTATATAGGAGAACATATAATAAGCTGTTTGATTTGAGGATTTGAGGATTTGAGGAACTAGAATGAATATATACTGCACAACCTTATAGCTTTTTAGTGTTGCAAAATAATCTGATTGTAATAAATTTAAGGATTAGTGGCCATGATATTGAGCATTTATCGGATTCCTTGGGTTTAGACAAATATTTCTGGTATAAAACGATTAGCTAAATCACTTAAACATCCATAACTGAATGTTTACAGCTAGTCTGGAGCTGCGAAATTAGATAGAAATTTCACGACAGAAAAAATGTTTCATAAACAACTGGCTTAATATGTTTGTGATCTGATATAGATTGTATGGATATAGATTTAGATAATATTCTGCACTTAAAATTTTTTGGGACCGAATCGTAAATTATTCTCGAAGAATAATAACAGTAAAAATTTAATTAATGATCAAAATATCTTAACAATTAATTCGTCAGCACTAGCATAGTCCTAGTAGTACACCACCGCTTTTTGTTAAGTAGAAAATGTAGCTAGTCGTTATGACAATGATAGCTGTTATTTTGTAGCAAACATATAGTACTCTAGTTGTAAGTTTTGCTATTTCTTCCTATGTTCGAGCTAAAGTTACGACGCTGGCGGTCCAGACGATTTTTCATTCGTTTCTGAATCATATCTTACCCGTTTATTATATGACAGTTTTATTAAAATAGCTAAGCGACAGGTTCTCCAGATCAGCTTTTTTCAACTTATATTTTTGCATCTTTTCTTTTATTTTTTTTGCCTTTCACGAGAGTTAGGATTAGTCAACTGTGACGCTTTCGAGAACAGTAAATTCGGTTTAAACTTGCTAACTTGCTGCAGAAATCGCATGACTAATAAAGGTTGTTTTGCATATTCCTGAGATGTTTTATGGGCTGCAGCTCTTGACGAATGTCCGTCACTCAATCTAAGGGGTACAATGAATGCCAATTTATAGAATTTTCCTTTCAATTAGCCACATACAGTTGCCTTTTTGATGCGATTGTGAACGCATTTAACTTTGAAAATATAAATTTGATTTCCCGTGTTCTAACGCAAGAAAATCTTCGCATATCAAATATTATTGTTACTACGCATTAGGAACATTAGTTAAATGTCGCTGGAACTAACAGTTCAATTGTTATTTTGCAGCTTTCGATGAAGTTTGCCGATCCATTTTCGGCATATCTGGCGCCGGTCAAATACAAGACATAGGCATGTCCGATATTGTCGGAGCTGCGATAGAGAAAAAATTTACAATGCGTATAGATCGTGCTAATAAAATAATTTCATATGCAAAAGAGATTACAGAAGACGAAGGCTTATAAAAAATTGCACCACAAATAAATAAAAACACTATCTAGCGGAAATTCGTATGAGGTATATAAGTTTGTAACATGGAACAAATAGGATAGGTCACAGGTACCTGTATGTTTGTTAAATGCAGTACTCATTGTCATAACGACTAGTTACATTTTCTACTTAACAAAAAGTGGTGGTGTACTACTAGACTATGCTAGTGTTGAGGAATTAATTGTTAAGACATTTTGATCATTAATTAAATTTATACTGTTATTATTCTGCGAGAATTATTTGCGATTCGGTCCCAAAAATTTTAAAGTGCAGAATATTATCTAAAGCTATATCCATACAATCGATATCAGATCATAAATACATTAAACCGGTTGTTTATGAAACATTTTTTCCGTCATGAAATTTCTATCTAATTTCGCAGCTGCAGACTAGCTCTAAACCTTCGGTTATGGACGTTTAAGTGATTTCGCTACTCGTTTTATACCAGAAATCATCTAAACCGAAGGAATCCGATAAATGCTCAATATCATGGCCACTAATCCTTAAATTTATTACAGTCAGATTATTTTGTAACATTAAAAAGCCATAAGGTTGTGCAGTATATATCTATTTTAGTTGGCATGACTCAAATCCTTAAATCAAACAGCTTATTACAGGTTCTCCTATATAGTTATCCACTTTATCGGTAACTAAACATTCTTTGGCTAAGTTTCCTTTACATAAAAGATTCAATTCTCTGACGCGTCATCAGGCCCCTTTTAGGGGCTACTTGTTATTACTTTTTATAAACTACAGGAGATCGAGGAACAGTAGGCAGCCGGTAGTGGGATCGAGTCTGCTCTGGCAGGCCGCCTACTAGTGACCATCGAAAATTTAGGATTTTTCCAATACACCGTTTTAGACGCACATTGCGAGGAATTTTCACGTCCCAAGTAAGTTATCTAGATACCGAGCGGACCGTAGTGTTTAAGGGCCGTAATTGTCGCTGATAAATAGTATAGTGGCCCATGGAGATGTGGAGCCCAAAAAATTGGGAAGCTTTTTAATTATTTTGGTTGTCATTTGAGGCTTAGAAAAAGAAACGTTTGACCGCCTAAATAAGGCCACTAAATACTCACAAGTAAGGGTTTGGTGCCCCAAAAAATTTGGAAGGCGTGTTATCCCCTGGTGATAAATTAATTATCTGAAGCCCTCACCATGTCCAGAAGAACCCAAAGTTTTGGAATATAAATCATAATTGGTCAAAATTTTAATTTCTTCGAATTGAGTGAAATTTATGCGGTATTCACATTACAATGTCTCCAAAGTTTGGAACTTATGTACACCACACAGTGTCAGGGACAGGGTTAAAAACATGGTGTTTTAGACACCCCGATCTATTTAATAAATTTTTTCAAAGGTAGCTAGTTACGCGTATTACAACTTCTCTACAGTGTCAAGCACACCGTGTCTGCTCGCAGATTTATGGACAGTGTGCAGCATTAATTCCTCAGCTTTCATATGGCCTAGGTACAAATATCGAGTATTTAAAAAAACTACACTGCCAAGTTGACAAACAACCCGCATTATCTACTTACACTGTTTGTTATTTAAAAAGTCGAGTTATTTAAAAAAACTACACTGCCAAGTTGACAAACAACCCGCATTATCTACTTACACTGTTTGTTATAGTTAATCCGCGCCAAATTGGTAGCTAAGGGTGTGTACGACACTGTAAAGAAAAAATGCAGTAGCTAGGAGTGTGTCGCACACCGTCGGCAATTGATTTACAACATGTGTGTCAACCTGACTATCTATACGGTATGGTCGCGACTACAGGGGTACAAAAGCTCCAAACAGCGGGGACATTATAACGTGAACGCCGCATTACCCCTTGCCCCCTCGAATTCGTGACATGCAACAACAGCTATATCAAATATGCATACCACTGCATTAGATATTTGGATTTGCCAAAGTATACACCATATTAAAGCAATTATGGGTGCGTGCCGGGAAAATCTTTTCTTGGGTCTAAATCTTGACACAAATGTTTCAACGCAAATTTGCGAAAGTTTTAACCGGTGGCCCGATCTCGTCCTACACGCATATGAGCATCACATATAATGACACGGTAACAATTCGATACATTTTAATATTCCGGTATGCGCACCCGAATGTGCCCTTTGGATACCGAATCGCAAAGATTGAAAAGACGGTTGGCAAAAGTATTCTGGCAAATACCCTTTCTCCCAACGCATCCGGATATGCATACGCTCAGTCAGTAAGCACTTTATTCCCAATATACATAGCAATCGCTTGGACCGTCCATATATATACCTGGGATTCGTTCCACTCGTTTTCCCTATAGAACGAATCAGGTTCGCGCACATTGGGCAGGTGGAGAGTGATGGTCAAATGGACAATAAAATACACACCAATTGATACTTGCTCCACTGGTATCCGACCGTCCTTCAGGCTGAAATTTTCACATACCGTCCTTCACTCACATTTTTACATAAACCCCGGATTTTATATGTCTTAAAATTTCGCAAAATCCCGGGCTGTTATAGTTTGACATGTTAGCGTGAATAACCGTGAACCGGAATCGACCGTGTGCTCAATATGTCAATGTCAAAACTGGTTGAACTTTGACTCAAACAAAGCCTCTTTGAGCACGAATTCCCTCAGCAATTGATTGATCATTTTGGCCCCACAGGGTTCCGACGATCCCTAGATATTTTATGTCGGTTGATTAATATCGGTTAATGTTTTCACTCATTTTAGCCCCGCAGGGTTCCGACGATCCTAGATATTTTATGTCGGTTGATTAATATCGGTTAATGTTTTCACCAATAAATTTTATAACTATTGCCTGTTTCGTGAATTTTTTAAAAGCCGTGATATATTTCCATATTTAACCCATCTCTAGTACTTCTCTCTCTTCCTTCGTGATAGTATTAAGGGTGAGCGGTACACGGTAAAACTTGGGATCTGATATTCACGGCTGTAACATGGATCGCTGACCAGTCCGAAGGGACAAAATATGTAAAGTTGATAGAACCGAACACTGGATACCGTGAGAAATTTTGAAGGTAAAATTAAAGACTGTTTAGTTGGGACAAAAAGGATTAATATTCTCTATGAGTGTAACGATTTAAGGAAGGGCGAAATGCATGCCAAATCGAGACAGACAGTGACAATTCTTGCCAAATTTATACGCAAAATACAAATGGAATGCATAAATACAACGATACTACTGTATAATTACAGCACAGTACAACGTGCCATCATCTAAGACATACGTTACGGAGGTTTTCTAAGCTACAATTTTCCTCAAGATGTTGAACTGGATAAAGACATTTTGCTAAATAACTATATCCTGTTCCTTCGTGACGTAGTACTAGACAAGCAGTATGAACTATATATGATTTTCGTCGCCGGTCGGCAATGCAGCTAATACGCTGGTTGAGGTTGGTACACTTCCGATTCAAAATACATGGCAATTAATGAGGGGTTTAAGTTAAGTTGCATGCAAAACGACTCTTAGTTAACCAACAGTTTCACGAAACACACACCGGTTAATCATATAGTCTTTTTAGTCACCCAAGACGACTGGAGGAGTCTTACGCGACTGCGAGGGTTTGCATGATATTCTGCGCTATGAGTTTTGTCCGATAGAGTCTCCCGTGACTGTAGCTAAAGCACGCGCCAAAATTTGAATGTCCCGCTTTGGCGACTGCAAAAAATTGAATTTCTACCATTATATTGTAATAACGGTACGCAGCTGTATGGTGCAATTTCCTAACACCAAAAAACGTGACCAAAATTTTTGCAAGTTGGAGTACCGTTGTCGGTCAGACCCAAGAAAATATGAAGCTTAGCAAGTAGCAGGCGTGCTTCAGGAGGTGTGTTCGGACTCCGCCACATTAGTTGCGCACATATTAGGTATGATTAGTGAGGCCCCCAGGAAATTTGACACTCACACCTGCTGACAGGTCATAATGTCCAACCAATGTTGCCTATCCTGATCTCGTTCGGAAGTTGTTTGATTCAAGAATGTTGTAGAATAAATTTGTATATGTGTTTAGGCTATGAAGCCGACTCTGTTAGGTAATTAGCCATGGTGGACCCAACAGGGTATCGGCACTCCCTGAGAGGTTAACGTCGGACTCTTCGGTTATTCATTAGTTAGCCATGATTATTTGTTTTAGAACAATGTAATTTTGCCTAGTAAACTTTGATCGTGATTTGTGCATGGCTATTTGGGGAGCGATTTTCATTAATATGATTCAAGAATGTTGTAGTATAAATCTGTATATGTGTATAGGCTATGATTCCGACTCTGTTAGGTAATTAGCCATGGTGGCCCCCACAGGGTATCGACACTCCCTGAGAGGTTAACGTCGGACTCTTCGGTTGTTCATTAGCTAGCCATGATTATTTGTTTTAGAACAATGTAATTTTGCCTAGTAAACTTTGATCGTGATTTGTGCATGGCTATTTGGGGAGCGATTTTCATTAATACCAATTTCGTGGTTGCCACTCGTAATACTTCTGTTAACTTGTTGTATCAGCATTAATAGCAAACTATACGCGTTGAGACTTGGGATCCTATGAAACAGTCGACTCGTCCGAACGGACAAACTACTTAGAACATATAACGCTGCCGTAGTGCATGACACATAACATTACTGTGGACATTCTATGATTTATTTGAGCACACGTATAGTATAAAACAAGTTTACCAAGTGCGGCATATCGAGCGATACCAGGTTACTCCCGGACTATGTCCTCGCGAGATAACGGACTACGAAACAATAATTTCTGACCCTCGCAATCGTAGCGATACTTTATTCAGCTATGGGTCGAGAAATGTGCTCTGGCGTTCTTCGAAATTCCATCAACGTAGTGCGCGGCGCTACCATTATTCACTAAAAGACGGTTATGTATTGGAACAACCCATTTACAAAGTTCATACTAGGGCCAGGAGTGTAGCTAGACAGGACGAACAAAATCACACAAGGGACAGTATTGACAACATCTGACATAAATCATTAATAAAAATCCGTATAAAATATATAACTGAATTCATGAATATAAGGTACATTTACATAAACCGTAAATCGAGGCCCGGTATAATATATACAATTTAATGCATGAATATATGGTACAACGGCTAGAAGTCAGGAAATTGTTTACTTTACCGATTTATACGATATCGGAATGTACGTCCGCCCCGGTACGTGGCCTCCCTGCCCCACTTAAATCTTTAGCAACAACTCAATCATCTCGAACGACCGGAGTCCTTAAGTTTGTCTTCAACATTCGTAATCCTAGCGCATTACCGATTATGTATGAGCTACAATTAATTTCTAGGTTATGCAATACGAAACGAAAGACGGTAACTCAAGGATGTGTCACTCTCATTTTTAATATACACTGATAAGTAACTTCAATTTCCTATTATTTAATAAGTTTAAGCCCAACGGCCGCTTCTTTCGAGCTGCGCAGACACCGGAACAACGATGCACCGATACTCAAAGCGATATGTCCAGACTCTTGGAAAGCATAAAACAAATTGTTAAGCTCCGCATCTCTGTCAACGAAATCAAGACTAATTTTAGGTAGCAAAGGTGCAATTACTGAGGCCAGTGTATTCTACCATTTCGGTAAGGTCGTGTCATACCTTACGCTCAACACTGTGTGGGTTCGTGAACCGCAATTGCTGCACCTAGTAGGTCTCCATCGTAAGTTCCGGACTGTCTGTCAGAATTTTACTACGCACGGGAGATGCATTTAGACCAGTTGCTCTAAAAGACCACTGAGGAGCTTTTACTCTCATCGGATCATGTACCGAGGATGATTTTACATTTGCCCCAAACCTTGCACAGTTCTAAAGATAAATGTTTACTCAGTATTGCATTTGACAGCTGGGGAATTTTGAAAAGTCCGCTCTTTCCCAAGCTTTTAACGAAATGCTTGTTTGGAAGATGCCTTACGGAGTGAACTTTGACTAGAGCAAGATCTGAGCAGATTTACCTGATAAATCTCTCGTGAAAGCCTGTTGTAATGCATCGTTTACGATAAGATGCGTGCACCAGGGCCAAATTATGTCACGCGTCCAACTCAACTAGTTCGGGTTAAAAGCACAGTCCGGTAAGACAGTCGATGACAAATGCATAGCCTAGCTAGGCTATTAAAAATTTTAATAGTCGAGCTGGATTGTGTGCGTGACATAGTAGCTAGCCCATTTGAACGCGTGACATAATTAGGACCACGCGCACGCATAAACCCTTGGGGCGCAAACTATTTTGCCATCCCGTTTATTCTTACCATTAAAGTTACCGCTTAATCACGCCCAAATTGCTATTTTTGGTGCCATTTTTTTCGGCTGTTAGTTGAATGCTGAGGTTTAAGCGTAAGTGTGGTCGGTTCAAGTTTTACAACAGTTGTTCTATCGACATTCAATCTGAGGTCTGGGGCATAACCCGTGACGATCCTGGATTGTCTTACAGTAATGGGAAGGTTGCGCCTCCTCCGCTAGGAAGAGCAAATTTGATATAATTTTGGGAAAATTTTTGGGTGGTAGAAATTGAGAATTGGCTCTATTTGACTATCGAAATAATTTTGGTGGTAGATAATTGGCCAAACTACACTATAAAAGCTGGGGAGAGATTATGAACACTTTCAAACATTTACCTAGCAGCACTTCTGAAGACCCATCTTAGTGGGTGTGATTTAAGTCATTTTCAGCGGTCGGCTACTTAGCCAATTTTGCTGCTCCTAAGGATCTGACTTTTATGGCTGTCTAATGACCAAACTGTACTTTAGGCTCTGGGGGCATCCTGGACCTATACGTAGGGCATAGGGCGTGCCTAAAGTTGGGTTAAATTTGCACAAATTCTTGTATTCCTTCCTACATTGTCGCTAATTATCTTACTCGTCCTAACTCTCTTAGTGCTGCTAATTTTGCTGCTCCTAAGGATCTGACTTTTATGGCTGTCTAATGACCAAACTGTACTTTAGGCTCTGGGGGCATCCTGGACCTATGCGTAGGGCATAGGGCGTGCCTAAAGTTGGGTTAAATTTGCACAAATTCTTGTATTCCTTCCTACATTGTCGCTAATTATCTTACTCGTCCTAACTCTCTTAGTGGCTCTCAATTCGGCCTCAATTTCCTCACTGTCCTGATCTTCGTCCGGCCATATCTCTCCCCAGATCCCTGAATGCCTTATCTCCCTTCCCCTGTGTTTCCTTTTCAACTTTGTGCGTGCGCGTATCGTATTGCTGTCGTTGCTGTATCGCCTGCTGCGTTGCCACTACATGCGTGCTGCACCAAAGCTCGCATTTTTGATATTCCACGAGCGATAATCTCACCTAAGCGAGCGCAAGCATATCAGTTGTCGTGCCGGTGACTAAGTATAAATATATATATGCTAGGAGAGACAGCAAAGTGCTACAAATCTTAATTTAGACCCGAATATGAAACAAAACTGTGAATGGTATCTAAAAGCGTAAAGGGCCATATTAGATAAAATAATGAAAATATCAAAAACTCAGCGATCAAGTCGCTGTGAACAAATTTAGGGGTTTTGCTTCCGATCGATCTGAGCCAACATTTTCTCAGATTGGATCTAATTTTAAAACTGTGGGTGCGCTTACTGTGCGATAAGTTTTGTCCAAATCAAGTATCTGTCCGTGCAAGCTGACATTTTGACTACCAATTTGCCGTTTCATTTTACACGCTCGATTCACGAGCACCTTGTAAATGCATATTTCCACTTGTTCAGCGTTTTTATTTTTATAAGCTATGGTGCCGTACAAGTCGTCTCATTTAATAAGATTCATTGTTTTGTACGTTTGAAAAGGCGCTGGAACGCACTCGTTGTGCTCAATTTGTTCACATTTTGTTCCATTGTCCTGCATCAGAGGTGGTGTTTGTACCTTACTTACTAAGCTAGCGGTCGTAATAAAGGACCTGTGGATGCCAGTTCTTGCCTTTTTATATGATACTGGGGACATCCTCAGCTGGAAGACTATTTTATTTATAAATTTGCCAAGAAGCTTCCTATCCAGTTAGGTGTACCACGAGAGCAGCTGGATTTTGCGGCATCCGGACGCGTCCTATGGACATCGCGCCATCTTTGCAATCAACACTGTTACTAGTTTCTTCCACATCAAACTGTATATCATTCAGGGAAAATATTCACTCACTAACTCAACGTAACAATCATGCAAAGACATGGATCTGTCACATCCGAGTAGTGTTGTTTTATTACCTACCTAAGACCACGGAAAATCAGGTCTTCAGCAAAATTTTTCTAGTCACATGAATAAGAACTCGACTTTATTATATAAATACCAGACAGCACTATGTGTTGCAGATTGTTAAATAGGGTGGGTGTGCTAAGAGGCAGACGGAAAGTCAACTCCCAGGGAGCGACTAGCTATGTTCAGCTGTATGATTTTAGGGTAATTATCCATGCATGCGAAAAGTGTATCTACTTGATTCTTGGCGGAAATAAACCTCCAACGTACTGCCCCTCCTGCACTTACATCGGCTGAGAGCAATGTCCGAAGGCCAAGGTACTCTCCCGTCGCCATCTTTTGAGATCAGTCAGTCAGCTCCGGAACCAATACCACAGTCCAGTGGATTCCATGAGAGAAAGAAAAAGAATAATAAAAGACAAGTTAAACTAAGCAATGGAGCCGGTGTGTAAAGTCAAGTGAACTCCATGCTTTCAAAATCGAAATGATTCAGCTATCGAGAGCGATACGCCTGGCCTCAAAAATTTATCCTATCTTTTCTGTGCAAATTCTATCTTCTCCAATAGCAGACGAATCTAAAATTTCGATTAAATTTGAAACTTTGAATCTAACCTCTAATCACAAATTTCATATCGCCGGCCCTACCGTAAAGTAACGGCGGCAGACCCAAAGAAATTGGCACCGGCAGATCTGGGTCGAAGTTGAAATTTCCTTGATATTTAAGCCATTGTTCTTTGACTAAATCTTTGTCTGGGACAAAGGTTAAGGTCTACAAAATATTAATTTCTTCCGAATTTAACCCCATCAATATAGAGTCAAAGTAATCAAACAATCCCCCAGGATAGAATATAGCTTAGACTCGACAATAACATTTGAACAAAATGCTCAAAATCGTCTAGACGTTAGGAAAAATCAATAGCAATATTCGCAGTAAAGAATGGAAGTTACACAGTCTGGAATGTTCTAATTCAATCCATTCAATTTTGAACAAACACAACGACGTGCCCGAGACACGTTAATCCCTGCAATTCGCAGACGTCATGTCACAAGCAATATTCAAATGTCCAATGATTTTTTAATAAGACAGGCGAGGATTTTCATAAGACGATCAAGGTCACAGAGACAAGAAAGAGAAAAGTAGCAACGACCAAAACGTCGTGCACAGAATAAAGACAAAGGAAAACGAGCAGACCGAAAAAAACAACGGCCGATATGTCGATCAGAGAGAGAAAGAATGACTGCCATAAGTGTAATACCGGGACGCAGCTGCATGGCGCAACTTCCTAACACCATGCCCATACGACCCCGGCTATCATAGCCTCAAGGGTGGACCGAAATTTTCTCTATTTTCTTAATTTAGCGCGTTTTCCTGGTCAGACCCAAGAAGCTATGGAGCTTAGCAGGCCGCATGCGCGCTTCACGAGGTGTGTTCGGACCCCGCCCGTTTGGTTGCGCACGTGTCTGGTTTATGGTATGATTGCTGAGGTCCTCCAGGGAGGCTGACACTGACACCTGCTTACAGGTCATAGTGACATGCCAATATTCCCTATCTCGATCTCACTCGGAAGTTGTTTGGATCTCTCGCTTAGATCAGAATGAGTGGGATGAATTAAACGGTGATGCAAACTTAAGTAAAATTCGTCACTGTTTAGGTCTCCACGGGCATGAATTCACTCAGCAAAAGGTTTGGCCAATGTGGCCCCATAGGGCTCCTACGGTTCCCTGAAGGTTTATAGTCGGAGTGTCAGCCCTAAATAGTAATATGATAATTTTGTCGTTGTTTGATTATAAATCGCGATTATTAAAGTATTTTTGGTGATATAAATTCGATATGGCTAGTGGTGATTGTTTGGTACGAGCGGGTTAAGTGTTGACGATTTTGATGGACCTTATTTGCGCTTTCCTTGTTCCCTTTTTATTTCTTTCGATGATTAGTAAAGGAGACAAACGGCATGCGTCCAGGCTTTATCCCTGCAGGCCTCGGCGCGGGACGCTGGTCGATAGATGGGACAAAACGTTTAAAACACAGAATCGCTGCCAGAAAACGAATACTAGACAACCCGGCTGGATTTTCTCTTTAGTGTATTGCGAAATGTACACGAGGAACGCATAGAATATGGTACAACGATGAGAGCAGTTATGGGGTTATAGGTCAGAGATATATAAAATCCGTTTTCGTGCGTTTTGAGTCCCATCGACCTATGTTATCTATCTGTTTTGTCTCAACATTTATATATCTTGACCCTTAATTCATGCGTTGCAGCACCAACATGGAGCTACAACTGAGTTATGAAATGAACCCAGTATTGCCCTTATATCTACGGCGTCTACGGGTATATAGCCGTTTTAGTGTATTTCTGCTCCCATGATTCTATTTTAAACTCTTTTTACCTAACCCCGCAATATAGCAAAACCGCATCGTAGTCAAATCATCACAACCATGGAATACGCACGTAAATTTATCCCCTCTAACGACCCCCCACCGACCGGCTGATCCGGCCGCTGGAGAGGCTGAAGGTATCCCCCGCTGTTTCCCACTGGAACTTCGGACCTCGCGGATGTGTAGTTCAGAAGGTGCATATCTACATACAAACCTAATACACTGCCCTAATCGCATTCCGTAGAGTTTTACATAAACTTTAATCATGTTTTTGCGCTTTGCATCGTACTCAATCTCAGGGCCGGATTTACCAGTACTCAGGGTACGCAGCTGCGTAGGGCCCCCCCGGCTCAGAAGCCTGAAGCAGAACAGTGACCATGTTACCATATATATATGCATTATGTCTTCTGTTTATTATACTTACTTACTATCACTATTACCACTATGCCTGGAAAATTTGTTGCGTATCCATCGGGAGCAGAGAAGCGTAAGCTTAAAGTACCAAAGGATGCTTTTCTTATTTTTTGTTATTCTTATTGTCATTATTCTCATTGTCATTGCTATTCTTATTCTCATTGTCAGGCCAGTACGGCTAAATTTTGCATTGCTTTCTTACGGGGACGTTTCAACAGTGACTCAATACATGTATCCATCATATTGTGTCAAGCTACAACGGCTATTATCTTATTAGTCTACAAGGGCCCCCCGGCCGAGTTCTGCGTAGGGCCCCCCTAGATGGAAATCCGGCACTGCTCAATCTACGTCAATCCATTTGACGTTATACTGAATTAAAGCCAAAAGATTTCTTTTTAAAAAATGAACTTTTCAACTGCTACCATGGATTTAATCGCGAGGATGCGTTGTGTCGTGCAAATTTACCAAGATAGCTTTCCAATTTTATTTTCAGAGACGTCGACATACGTTTTACGCACTGAGTTCGGTATCGCTTTCATATCAGTTTAGTTACAGCACGATTTAACTGATATTATATAACCATTTTATTGATAAAAATTTTAAATGTGAAGAGCGTGTAAAACGAATTTATTTGCACAAGAATAACTAAAGACTACCCCTTGTGCTATTTTACCGCATTCCTACTCACAATATTCATGTTCGTAAAGAAATTAATTGAGTAAACAGTCGTCTGCGCTACAAAATTTCAAATTTCGGTAAATTTATAACTGAACAAAATTTGGACCCCTCTGGTGTAAAACATGTAGTTTTGACTTTGCTATTTTTCGTGAATGGCCCTGCCACGATTATATCAACTGACCACTGTGTTATATCACTATACTCTATCTACAGTACGAAAATTTAAAACCGATTTTGGCCTGGAAAGTGTAATTTCGGGAAACAGGATGACTTGCTATACTGCAATACCAGGATAAATTTAAACGATTATAATCGCAAACGAATTATGGTAAAGTATTGTGGTTTAGTAACTATTATCTGCGAGCAATCCCGTGTTCTCAACATTTTCCACCAACTATCATATTCGTATTGTTGTTTACCACAATGCATAATAATGAATCTCAGTGTTCCTGCTGAATTAATGTATGCATGCGCCTAAGATAAAAGTCGTACAAAAATGCGAAAATGCATCCACATTGCGATGAATCGAACTGACATAGACAAAAATAATTTTTAACACTCAGAAAATTCATTCGAGAAAACTCCGTTGGCTTCGCTTGCTGTGTTTAAAACGCTTTAATGTCCAAATTTAGAAAACCAAAATTCGAACTCCGGAAGGCCTCTGTAAACTACAAGAGCTTTTTGGCTGTATAAGATGGAATACACTGAAATAATTATAGATCTTGAAACTATAATGACGTTTAAAAATTAGCGAACAATTATTAGCCAGATGGACACACGTAAATAATATTGATATTTATTGAGATGATGTTGGCGATGATTATAATGTATTGAGCTCAGAAGGAATGTGCGAGTCTACTTAAGCGAACACCAATGTTGTGCTTTTGCCAAAATCACGCTAAAAGCTTTGGAGTTTATCTGTTCAACGACATGGTGTTTATTAACGTTTTGTGTTCAGTCACTATGATGGAAATATCTACAACTGTGCTTCCATAACTAAACTAAGTCCCAATAGACACAACCCATTCTTGATTTGTATTCCGCTTGAAGTGCGGAATACTAGTAAATAATACACTTAAGTGTTTATATTCTGTAAATTTATGTTATTATAATATTAATTATATATTATGAATACATACTACTATCTCGCAAGCTTAAGTCGAGGGCTGCTGAACCGAACCCATCTCTCTAATCTGTTCTATTTTCTAACGTTACATCGTACCGCCCTTCAGGGTTACTTGCGCCCTCCTTTTCAATAACTTGTGTCGTGCATATTGTCGATAACATTACACGGCAGTTCTATATGCAGTCACTGGTATTCCATGGTAGCCAGTAGTTGTAGGCACGGTCTCTAAAACTGCACATATTTTGCCCATTGCCATACATTTTGTAGTCCCATTGCCTGTATCCTGTACATGTGGGCACTACCATTGCTCAAACATGCAGCTATTGTTGCTGCGATTGCACGTTGTGGTAGATATGGTATCAACCATTGTACGCAAGCTATAAATATAGACGCTACCATTGCTAATTGCACAAAGATGCAGATATGGGTGATGCGATTGCGCGTTGTTGTAGATACGGTATCAACCATTGCACGCAAGCTATAAATATAGTCGCTACCATTACTAATTGCACAAAGATGCAGATATGGTTGATGCGATTGCACGATATTGTAGATATGGTATTAACCATTGCACACAAGCTAAATATAGGCGCTACCATTGCTTTAGCAGCATAGTCATAGTCAGCAATATTTCACTCGACATGTGGTAATAGAAGCGGGTTATTAGCATTTTGCTTGCAATAGCAATACTAAACTGACCAGTA
>JASANE010002011.1:0-16124 GCA_030248225.1 Trileptium ribeirensis
ACAATACCTATAGGCAGTCAGGGTGACACCCATACTGTAAATCAGTGGCCGAGGGTATACGACACACCCCTAGCTACTACATTTTTTCTTGACATTGTCGTACACATCCATAGCTACTAATTTGGAGCGAATTAACTATAACGACACCCTCTGTAGCTAATGCGGTTTATTAGTCAACCGTCCTGTGTAGTTTTTTCTAAATGCTCGGATATTTGTATCTAGCCCATATGAACATTGCTCAGATAGTTCCGAACACTGTCAACGAAAGTGCCAGAAGACACGGTGTGCCTGACACTGTCGAGAAGTGGTGATACGCGTAACTAGCTATCTTTGAACAAATTTATTAAAACATGGGGTTGTTTTAGACACCCTGTTGTCAACAGTGTGCCTGACACTGTGTGGTGTACATAGGTTCCAAACGTTGGGGACATTATAACGTGAACGCTGCATTATTCCCAACTACCGTAGGTAGTAGTAGTGCCTTGTATCATTTAATTAAGATCACATAGCTAGTGAAAATATTTCAAGATGTAGCTCTTCATCGTCACAACTCAGCAAAGGATGATCCAATCGGTTTCAAGAATGCCTTAAAATGTTTCGCTTGATCTATCGATCTCGGAATAGATACCTATTTATAAATCTACACGTCGTTTTATTTGTACTATTTTTGGACATTTTACATTTTATAAACTTCATTATGTTATTTGTAACAAAAGGATGTGTGGAATAAATTACTCAATTTTGCTGAGTACCTTTTAGTACAATGCTACTTAGGTTCGGCGTGTACGCAACCACATATTTGAAGGACAACCGTTGAATCATTATTAACAATTGAGATCTGTTAATTGTTCGATCCAGGGTTTTCGGTATCACTTGTACGAAATTGCAGATTAGATGAAATCTCCAATTTGTGATATAATAAGATACCTGAGGACCTTGTCTAGTGTCAATTTTAATATTTTTCCAGTGGACCCAGTATTCCAGTTTTGTGGCATAATTTAGTTTAAAATTTCATCGAATTTCAGTTTCTTTCCAGTTAAGACATAGTAAGTAAATTGTAAAATGATTTACAACTTTCTGTATTATCAAAATGTATTAATACTTTACGTGTTTCATCAAAGCTGTTTCAGTAGAAAGTTTCTTTCAATTTTTACCAATTTCCTAAGAGCTTGCTCGCGTCATGAGTTAGATGATACAATGACTATTAATGTTGAGCTGTAAAATTATAATTTATGTTGGTGGATGACAGCAATATTGTTTCGATGATGAAGCTAGCAGGTATTTAACGGGACGTAAAGTTGGCGTTGAACATTTGTATGTGTGCTGGGATTCGCATGCTGTTCAACATTCCTTAGCGATCAGGCCTAGAGATGAGAAAGAGCCAGGTTTGCAGGTTGAGGGTCAGCTCGGCTGTTCGAGAGCCATAACCGGCTCGCTCAGCTAGGCTCTTACGATAGAAATCCTATCGGGGTTCGTCTGTTAGGCTCCTAATAATAAAAATTTGCGTTTCAAGAAGAAACATGATATACAAACGTGCTATATATCGTTGCTTTTAGAGCTTTTAAGAACCGCGCATAAGTTATCTCGGCTGTTCATGCTGTTGGCTGAGCTTCGCATTTGCAGTTGCAATTATGTTTGTCGTTCTTGAAAAGAGATTTTAAGAGCCGACCGCAGCTTTTTTAGATTCAACTAGACTCTCAAAGACATATCTCAGGCTCGGGCACGGCTCGGCAATTCAACCATAATCGTAGGCTCGGCTCGGCTCTAGACCTGAGAGAAGCCGAGTCGAGACAAGGCGGGAGCCTAAATTCTCACCTCTAATCCGAACAACAGCGCTGACATAGCTCAGTGGTTAGCTTATGTGTCGTAGGATTGTAGTTTTTTAGTTTCAATTAACTTCAATACAGTCGATGGTCGGTTATATTATCGTTCCGGTTTCTTTGACACGTGAGACCCACGCTGGTTACGCAAAATGTCCTGTACCTCGAATCAGTCCAACTCAGCCGCATGTTATTTCCGCCACGCCACCGTTTGCTGGTTACGCGAAATGTACTGGACCTCTAACCAGGCCATGTCAGCGGCGTGTTATTTCCGCTACGCCACCGTTTCCTGGTTACGCAAAATGTCCTGGACCTCGAACCAGTCCAACTCGGCCGCATGTTATTTTCGCTACGCCACCGTTTGCTGGTTACGCGAAATGTACTGGACCTCGAACCAGGCCATGTTAGCGGCGTGTTATTTCCGCTACGCCACCGTTTCCTGGTTACGCAAAATGTCCTGGAGCTCGAATCAGTCCAACTCAGCCGCATGTTATTTCCGCTACGCCACCGATTGCTGGTTACGCAAAATGTCCTGGAGCACGAACCAGTTCAACTCAGCCGCATGTTATTTCCGCTATGCCACCGTTTGCTGGTTACGCGAAATGTACTGGACCTCGAACCAGGCCATGTCAGCGGCGTGTTATTTCCGCTACGCCACCGTTTGCTGGTTACGCAAAATATCCTGGAGCTCGAACCAGTCCAACTCAGCCGCATGTCATTTCTGCTACGCCACCGTTTGCTCGCGATGGTCGCTCGCTAATGTAGGCTTGCGTCTTGGCCTATGGACATTATATATACATTTTATATATAATATATTATATATCGTTTAATATTAGTCTCTAAATGGAATTTTATTAAGTTAAAAAAACTTAACAGTTATATCAACACATTCTCTTCCAAAATTATTGGTCTCGTCACATAAAATCAACAGCGGCAAGCAAACAGGTGCCCCTCTAAGATTCAACACAATCGCAACCCTTCATAATATTCGGGACGCTGGGTAAACACTTGCCTAAAGGCGCAACAAGTCTTGTTCCATTTTATGGAAAACCCTCTTATATATTTGTGCATAAATATATATGTATATATATATTTATATATATATAATTTATAATATATATAAATATATATATATATATATATTATATAATATAATATGATAATATAATAGAACAATACATAATTTATATCTTAAATATATATTTGAATTTGTAAAAACAAGTTACTTTCTGTGAGTTTGTGCACACTTTGCACACATATATACGTATATAATTAATTATATTTGAATAAGTTATATTTTACACATATTAGAATATATATACAGATTTGATATCCCAGACTTATATGTGCATTACAGTCTTTATATATACACTTTTAGACATATTATGCTTATAATTAATATAATTATGAACTTTTTTTACGTATTTACGGGTGTATTAAAATATATATTTCATTATTTGGGGTATAGTGGGTGCCTTTCAGTACTAAAACACTGATAAGTTTTAAAAATGTTTTTATTTTATTTATGGCAAAATCGCTTTCACACGGACATAAATTGATAAAATTTAATATTGTATATCTGTCAGGTACAACAGTTTTTGAAACGGACAAAAGCGAGAGCTACAGAACCGGCAAGGAACCTAGTCTGGGCCATATTTTAGCACCTCTATTGGGACAAGACAGGATGTCCCGGTTTATTTTGAGGTAAATATTGATCGATGGCTCAGGGAGGAAAATAATAATGTCTAAGTCAGCAAGAAGGCAGTTTTCGTAGTATCGATTGTTTTTCAAACTATTTAGGATAGAATAGATATTGCAACTTTTGGCTAGGATTTATTAGAAAATCTAGATCTTAGGGGATTGAAAATATCATAATGTAGGTCTGGTCGTTGTCTGACTGGACGTGGTGCGTTCTACTAAGACCGCTCGGTGAGCGCCATCGGTCTCGACAATTTTATGATTTGGAATTCTCAGTTTAGCACACGCTTGCATTAGGCCATGACTTCATGGAATTCTCAGTTTAGCACACGCTTGCATTAGGCCATGACTTCATGGAATTCTCAGTTTAGCACACGCTTGCATTAGGCCATGACTTCATGGAATTCTCAGTTTAGCACACGCTTGCATTAGGCCATGACTTCATGGAATTCTCAGTTTAGCACACGCTTGCATTAGGCCATGACTTCATGGAATTCTCAGTTTAGCACACGCTTGCATTAGGCCATGACTTCATGGAATTCTCAGTTTAGCACACGCTTGCATTAGGCCATGACTTCATGGAATTCTCAGTTTAGCACACGCTTGCATTAGGCCATGACTTCATGGAATTCTCAGTTTAGCACACGCTTGCATTAGGCCATGACTTCATGGAATTCTCAGTTTAGCACACGCTTGCATTAGGCCATGACTTCATGGAATTCTCAGTTTAGCACACGCTTGCATTAGGCCATGACTTCATGGAATTCTCAGTTTAGCACACGCTTGCATTAGGCCATGACTTCATGGAATTCTCAGTTTAGCACACGCTTGCATTAGGCCATGACTTCATGGAATTCTCAGTTTAGCACACGCTTGCATTAGGCCATGACTTCATGGAATTCTCAGTTTAGCACACGCTTGCATTAGGCCATGACTTCATGGAATTCTCAGTTTAGCACACGCTTGCATTAGGCCATGACTTCATGGAATTCTCAGTTTAGCACACGCTTGCATTAGGCCATGACTTCATGGAATTCTCAGTTTAGCACACGCTTGCATTAGGCCATGACTTCATGGAATTCTCAGTTTAGCACACGCTTGCATTAGGCCATGACTTCATGGAATTCTCAGTTTAGCACACGCTTGCATTAGGCCATGACTTCATGGAATTCTCAGTTTAGCACACGCTTGCATTCCGAAATCCGAGGCCATGACTTCATGGAATTCTCAGTTTAGCACACGCTTGCATTAGGCCATGATTTCATGGAATTCTCAGTTTAGCACACGCTTGCATTAGGCCATGACTTCATGGAATTCTCAGTTTAGCACACGCTTGCATTAGGCCATGACTTCATGGAATTCTCAGTTTAGCACACGCTTGCATTAGGCCATGACTTCATGGAATTCTCAGTTTAGCACACGCTTGCATTAGGCCATGACTTCATGGAATTCTCAGTTTAGCACACGCTTGCATTAGGCCATGACTTCACTATTAATTTTTCGAGCGCAACGATTCTAGCGAAGCATCCAGTTCATGTGTATGGGCATATTTTACAAGAGTGAAACATAGACTTATCAACCAAAAACACCTTTGGGAACAAAATTACTGCGCCATCTGTTTGAAATTGTGGCGTGGTAAGTTTGTTAACCTTCATAATAGAGGCCGCAGTCGGGTCGGGTCTTTCCTAGTCGGATCGGACTTTGTCATAGACTTGAGTCGTACGGTCAGATTCGGGCCAACAATGGGTCCCAAATGTTGTAGCATATGTTTTATGTATGTGCAGGAGATAATGTTGCCTACAGCGACGTAAGCTTTTGTGATCCGAGCTGTGATCAGTGAGAATTCTCTTGTAATAAAAATAGGTTCAGAATAATATATACCTTAAAAAGAAAAGATTCTTACACAGATTTTAATGTTTCCATTATGGTTCACACATGGGTGAGCTTTGAAGCATCATTGTGGGTTAGCGGGGGGCTCGGGAAAGGTCGTCATCAGGAGGGAGGGGTTTGGGACTCAAAATTGGTCATAATTTTCCCTCGATTTTGTAATTTCCCCCCGATTTTTGTCGATTTTCGCCCATTTTTTACCAGTTTTGCCCGATTGTTACCCATTCTCACTCGATCTTTGCTTATTTTTGACAAAAGTTCTGGACGCCGTTTTGGTGAAGTCTTTTTGATTGTTCAATTCAATTGTCAATCTTTAAGTGTTTAAACTGTTTCTCCAATTTCGTGCTATTCTCGCTGTAATCTCGACAGTTTTGGTGAAGTGGGTTTAATTGTTCAATTCGTTGTTTTGTCGTCACCTTTTAAATTTAATACATTTCTCCAATTTATCCTCAAAATTTGTCTTCATTAATAGAATCCCAATCTTTGAAGTATATATATTATTAAAATCTGTCATCAGAATTTGAGTTCCAGTGACACTTCGACTATATTCACCTGGTCAGTTGTGCTGTCATGACACTTAGACCCTGGTCAGTCATGCTTGTAAAACTGGTAATCACTTTGTGCAGCTCTATGGACACCGTCGCATTATCATCATCAAACAAATATATACGTCATAATATTTCGATTAAGGTATGATGCAAGGTTACAACCCATTTTTTGGCTTTTTATCGGTTCGTTTCAGTTCGTGCTCTGGCCGCTAAACCCGACTCGGGGTGTTCAAATGTGCGTTCGGCCTGAACCCAGGCCAAAATTCTCACTTATGGTTTATCAGTGGTCTTATCTTTTGCTAAATAAAGACTTCCACTAGCTATTTGAGTTTCAATATGAAACACCTTAGTTGCTATATTGAGCAATTGTCCGACTATCGTAGAGCGTAATATATCGTTAAGTTTAGCTATGACTGAGTAGACTGACTGACTGAGTAGACTATAGAGCAGTGCAAAAGCTTTACATCCACGGGATTCAGCAGTATTTTGTCCCGAGTACCTCTGACTGCTTATTGTCTATCGGTTTTAAGTATTTTTGCTTCTACAGAAGTCAGGCAGTGATATCGTTTTTGACTTGGCTTACACTGCATCCCAACCGCTGCTATGCAGCAGATTTGTTTAGTACTACCTGACTTTAAAACGCTAGGTTTTGCGTAATCCAGTCAAACGGGGCTGTTGTTGTCTAATGGTCAGTCTCGGATGTTGCTACCGAATTAAGTTCCATAACTCCATAAGGCGCGCGGAGTTTCGCAGTAAAATATAACTTATAAAGATAAAACCAGGCTAAGACTACAAGTTGAACACTCTTATTTGGACACCACAACATTTTACGGCTCTACATGGTCTAAACCGTATATAAAATTAAATATATATCATGTGTTGATTCTTACACATTCACGATAATCTCAATTCATTTGAACTCATCTAAATTGAAATATATTAGCTTCTCTCAAAACTTTAACCTTTGCTCAGTTTAAAGTTCAAATCTCAGTTGTTCGCCAGAGTTGAATTGTTTAGTCAGCTTCTGTTTTGATTTATGCCCAAGCATAAAAATTTTGGTTAAATATGTCCAGGGAAAAGCCAAACGACTTCACATTAAGCTACTGGTTTTCAGGATTCATTTATTACAAAATATGACACAGTAAAATTAATGATTAACACGACGATACTTTTTCTTCTAACTTTTTCATCGCTCCATGGCTAGATAATGAGTTTCATGGGCTAACTTGTGGAAAAAAACGCCGCCACTTCTCCAGACTTTAAAGCAACATTCCTGGTGCTATGTCTATCGGGCGAGCAATCTTCCAGACTTTTAGGCATGACCAGTTATTAATTATTGCAAAAGTTGAGATATCGTGAGATTTGGTATAATATAATTCCGAATAAAGATCAGTCTAATTCGTTGTTATGATCATCTTGGCCACGTTATTCGGAAGACTGATTAATTGTCGTTACAATAGCAACCAGAAGTATCAATTTTACCATTGTTGCAATGTTCGACAAATTATTAGCACGATTGCAGAACATCGTCAAACTATCACCTTTACCAGTGTTCTCATTGTCCGACACTCGTGTAAGCGCTGACTGAGGCTGTTGCCGGCAATAGCAAATCGTCGAAACTACGTCAACCTGCTTGTGGCGTTTCGATGACGACGTCGATGACTTGCTATCGGCAGTCAATATTTTATGGTGCGCGGTCCAACAAAAGCTATCGTCAAACGAACTTTTCGACTCGGAGCAACAGTGATCGTCACCTTCATTCGCTCGAGCTGCGATCGCACGTCCGCGTGATTCATGGCCAAGGCCTTGGCGATTTGCGTTGTTTGACTTATCTTCGTTGTCATTGTGGTTGTCAACCGCAATCGTTCGTCCTCGTGACCTCGTATTTTCACCGACGTTACTGCTGCTGATGACTATTGTTTTGTGCCTGTGGTGGTTGTGATCGACTCCATCTGGCTGGGAATAGTCGTTATCCGAATGGCCAATTTCTGCGGTATCCGAAGACGATAGAAGTACTCTGCCGTGATCCACCGTTTCTTTTTCCTTTGTAGTTTCTTCGGAGCCTTTGTCATGAGCAGCTTCATTCCGCAGTATTGTTCCACGTTGGATGATTGTCGTGGACTCGTTGCGGTTTTTCGGCTGGAAACCTTTATCTAGGGTAGCAATAACTGACCGGCTACGCTTTTCAATGTGATGATATTTTAAGAAAGTGTCGCTTTCTTCATTGTCATAAAGCAATTTATCAGAATACGGATTGACAATAATCGGAAAACGTTGCCTTAAGTATGAATTGAATGCTTTGCGAAGGTGTCGATTGATACTTTCAATATCTTCACTACATCCACGAACGGTTAGCATTTCGTCGTTATCTAAGAATGAAGAAATATCAAAAGAATCTTAGTCCTATTAATAAATAATTACAGTTGGGTTTACTCTAGGTAATATAGCAGACATTAATTACGAAAAAAATGTGCTTCAACGTTCAAAAATTTGTAACTTCTGACCTTCAAAGATGAACATCCTGGCTCACTATGTCATATTGTAGGCAAGAGTAGGCGTCACCTAAGAATTATACATAGATTCTGATAGGTGTTATACTGAACACGGTACTACAGAAAATGTTCTAAATCAAAAATAAATTCTCATTTTTGTAATAAAAGTTAACAAAAACATAGCTATTTACTAGTCGGTAGTGGAACTACATTTGTGAGCGGAGCTTGGGCTGTGGCATTACGAATGTACTCAATTTTACGTTCTTGTAACTACATTGCATAGGGCATTGGGCTTTATCATTGGTAAAAATATTATATTCGAATTCTTCGACCCAAAAAACCCAATAATGGTTTGATCGAAACGATTCTATTTCTATAAATAACATAAATATTGCAAAATTCTCTATTTTAGCTGCATAAGCTTAGCTAATTAGCTAATTACTAATTAACCACTCAAATTTTTTTAATACCAAATATCAGGTGCACACTCCGACATGATAGGCTTTCAAGCAAAAAAAATTAAAATCGGTTCAGTGGTTCTTGAGATCCGTCGGACCGAACGAACGAACGAACGAACGAACGAACGGACGAACGGACGGACATCGACCTTTGTGTCTCCCGGACAGAAAATAAAAACGCTTCGCTTCGCTCCGCTCAATTATATTTCTGATAAATACATTATGTAAATGTGTAATTCTTGAAATTCGATTGCAAACCCAATTATTTAACAATCGATCGTTGTATTTCGCAATTTTTTTTATTTCTTTGGATGGCATTTAATTCTACACGCCTGCAACCACAATGGTATGCCTACATCTCTTCCTGTTCGTGATCAGAGGTCAAACAATGCCATAAATCAGGCTAATATCATGCTGTATTTGCTCTTAACGTTTGGAGATATGAATAACTGTAACCTGAAGATCGGTTATAAGTAAATCACTCTGCTTAAATTTTAAACAGTGGATCTCCATTCGGTGGCTCGCATGTGGAAGTATTATGACTGAAGTAAAGCCTGGTATGAATGGACAACAGGAAAATTATAATTTTAGTGCAAAATTTAAGACAATTTTATTGGATGTTTTCGGATATAGTCGCCAGCCTCATTTCGAATGGACCATTCGAACCAGATTAACGAGCAGAGTCCAACGGTGTCAAAACCAGTTCAATTAATTTATAGACTAAATACTAAGCCTTGTCTAACCTATATGGATCCAAGAGTTGAGTTGAATTTGATAGCATTCGACTAAACTCATCGATTAGTAGGTAACAATTGAAAAAAACTGTCATAAATGTGGTTCTAATTATCATTTTTTACCATTTCGATGAAGAGTCTAATGATACCAAAATTAACAGCGTTTTTTTTTTCAAAATTAACAAAATTCCCTCACTGTAGATGTATGACATAGAAGACCCGCTTTGATATTATAAAATATATCCTATTAAAAACCAATCCGATTTGGCTCATATTTTCACAATTTTGGATAATCATTAGTCCTCACGTAGATAATCTAGGCTGACATCATTAATACTGCCTGGCAGTTTTGTCACCATTCACATAAAAGTTTTAAGATAGTTTTCACTAAGTAAAATTAGATAAATGCTACCAACCCAACGGTCTCAGCGCAGCATCTAGTTTAAATACATAAAGAAGAGCAACTACTCTTAGATAACTCCGTGTTTTGTGTACTCCGATTGAATTCATACAGCCCGGGTTCCATACCTGGGGCAGGCGTGACTTTGTCGAATATTTCACGGTACCCAAACTAATTTAGGCGTTAAAGGATTAAACAAACATTAGATAATGGCATAACTAAACCCATTAAGCCTAACTCTGCCAATCGGCATCGAAAGCAATTTGCCGTTATTGAATTTATCGATTGGCGTATGTTTGAGCGTGGTGCGTTGATGTTTGCTGGATTAAGCGAAGTTACCTTAAGAAACCCACAGCTCCTATGCAGTTCAGCGGTTTGCGTACGTCGACTGCTATTGTTCAGTTCTAGGCCCTGTCGTGATTTTCATTCATTTCACATGCAGTTCAGCGGTTTGCGTACGTCGACTGCTATTGTTCAGTTCTAGGCCCTGTCGTGATTTTCATTCATTTCACATGCAGTTCAGCGGTTTGCGTACGTCGACTGCTATTGTTCAGTTCTAGGCCCTGTCGTGATTTTCATTCATTTCACATGCAGTTCAGCGGTTTGCGTACGCCGACTGCTATTGTTCAGTTCTAGGCCCTGTCGTGATTTTCATTCATTTCACATGCAGTTCAGCGGTTTGCGTACGCCGACTGCTATTGTTCAGTTCTAGGCCCTGTCGTGATTTTCACTCATTGCACATGCAGTTCAGCGGTTTGCGTACGCCGACTGCTATTGTTCAGTTCTAGGCCATGTCGTGATTTTCATTCATTTCACGTGCAGTTCAACGGTTTGCGTACGCCGACTGCTATTGTTCAGTTCTAGGCCCTGTCGTGATTTTCACTCATTGCACATGCAGTTCAGCGGTTTGCGTACGCCGACTGCTATTGTTCAGTTCTAGGCCATGTCGTGATTTTCATTCATTTCACGTGCAGTTCAACGGTTTGCGTACGCCGACTGCTATTGTTCAGTTCTAGGCCCTGTCGTGATTTTCACTCATTGCACATGCAGTTCAGCGGTTTGCGTACGCCGACTGCTATTGTTCAGTTCTAGGCCCTGTCGTGATTTTCACTCATTGCACATGCAGTTCAGCGGTTTGCGTACGCCGACTGCTATTGTTCAGTTCTAGGCCATGTCGTGATTTTCATTCATTTCACATGCAGTTCAGCGGTTTGCGTACGTCGACTGCTATTGTTCAGTTCTAGGCCCTGTCGTGATTTTCATTCATTTCACATGCAGTTCAGCGGTTTGCGTACGCCGACTGCTATTGTTCAGTTCTAGGCCCTGTCGTGATTTTCATTCATTTCACATGCAGTTCAGCGGTTTGCGTACGTCGACTGCTATTGTTCAGTTCTAGGCCCTGTCGTGATTTTCACTCATTGCACATGCAGTTCAACAGTTAGCGTACGCCGACTGCTATTGTTCAAGTTGAGGCCCTGTCGTGATTTTCACTCATTGCACATGCAGTTCAGCGGTTTGCGTACGCCGACTGCTATTGTTCAGTTCTAGGCCCTGTCGTGATTTTCACTCATTGCACATGCAGTTCAGCGGTTTGCGTACGCCGACTGCTATTGTTCAGTTCTAGGCCATGTCGTGATTTTCATTCATTTCACGTGCAGTTCAGCGGTTTGCGTACGCCGACTGCTATTGTTCAGTTCTAGGCCCTGTCGTGATTTTCAATCATTTCACATGCAGTTCAGCGGTTTGCGTACGCCGACTGCTATTGTTCAGTTCTAGGCCATGTCGTGATTTTCATTCATTTCACGTGCAGTTCAACGGTTTGCGTACGCCGACTGCTATTGTTCAGTTCTAGGCCCTGTCGTGATTTTCACTCATTGCACATGCAGTTCAGCGGTTTGCGTACGCCGACTGCTATTGTTCAGTTCTAGGCCCTGTCGTGATTTTCACTCATTGCACATGCAGTTCAGCGGTTTGCGTACGCCGACTGCTATTGTTCAGTTCTAGGCCCTGTCGTGATTTTCATTCATTTCACGTGCAGTTCAACGGTTTGCGTACGCCGACTGCTATTGTTCAGTTGAGGCCCTGGCGTGATTTTCACTCATTGCACATACAGTTCAGCGGTTTGCGTACGCCGACTGCTATTGTTCAGTTCTAGGCCCTGTCGTGATTTTCATTCATTTCACGTGCAGTTCAACGGTTTGCGTACGCCGACTGCTATTGTTCAGTTCTAGGCCCTGGCCTGATTTTCACTCATTGCACATGCAGTTCAGCGGTTTGCGTACGCCGACTGCTATTGTTCAGTTCTAGGCCCTGTCGTGATTTTCATTCATTTCACGTGCAGTTCAACGGTTTGCGTACGCCGACTGCTATTGTTCAGTTCTAGGCCCTGGCCTGATTTTCATTCATTGCACATGCAGTTCAGCGGTTTGCGTACGCCGACTGCTATTGTTCAGTTCTAGGCCATGTCGTGATTTTCATTCATTTCACGTGCAGTTCAACGGTTTGCGTACGCCGACTGCTATTGTTCAGTTCTAGGCCCTGGCCTGATTTTCATTCATTGCACATGCAGTTCAGAGGTTTGCGTACGCCGACTGCGATTGTTCAGTTCTAGGCCATGTCGTGATTGTCATTCTTTTCACGTGCAGTTCAACGGTTTGCGTACGCCGACTGCCATTGTTCAGTTCTAGGCCCTGGCCTGATTTTCATTCATTGCACATGCAGTTCAGCGGTTTGCGTACGCCGACTGCGATTGTTCAGTTCTAAGCCCTGTCGTGATTTTCATTCATTTCACGTGCAGTTCAACGGTTTGCGTACGCCGACTGCTATTGTTCAGTTCTAGGCCCTGGCCTGATTTTCATTCATTGCACATGCAGTTCAGCGGTTTCGCGTTGACTGCTATTGTTCAGTTTTTCGAGGCCCTGTCGTGATTTTCATTCATTTCACGTGCAGTTCAGCGGGTTGCGTACGCCGACTGCGATTGTTCAGTTCTAGGCCCTGACGTGATTTTCATTCATTTCACATGCAGTTCAGCGGTTTGTGTATGCTGACTGCGATTGTTCAGTTCTGGGCCCTGTCGTGATTTTCATTCATTTCACGTGCAGTTCAGCGGTTTGCGTACGCCGACTGCTATTGTTCAGTTCTAGGCCCTTGCCTGATTTTCATTCATTGCACATGCAGCTCAGCGGTTTGCGTACGCCGACTGCGATTGTTCAGTTCTAGGCCCTGTCGTGATTTTCATTCATTTCACGTGCAGTTCAGCGGTTTGCGTACGCCGACTGCGATTGTTCAGTTCTAGACCCTGTCGTGATTTTCATTCATTTCACGTGCAGTTCAGCGGTTTGCGTAAGCCGACTGCTATTCTTCAGTTCTAGGCCCTGTCGTTATTTTCACTCATTGCACATGCAGTTCAGCGGTTTGCGTACGTCGACTGCTATTGTTCAGTTCTAGGCCCTGTCGTGATTTTCATTCATTTCACGTGCAGTTCAGCGGTTTGCGTACGCCGACTGCTATTGTTCATTTCTAGGCCCTGTCGTGATTTTCATTCATTTCACATGCAGTTCAGCGGTTTGCGTACGCCGACTGCTATTGTTCAGTTCTAGGCCCTGTCGTTATTTTCACTCATTTCACATGCAGTTCATCGGTTTGCGTACGCCGACTGCTATTGTTCAGTTCTAGGCCCTGACGTGATTTTCATTCATTTCACGTGCAGTTCAGCGGTTTGCGTACGCCGACTGCTATTGTTCAGTTCTAGGCCCTGTCGTGATTTTCATTCATTTCACATGCAGTTCAGCGGTTTGCGTGCGCCGACTGCGATTGTTCAGTTCTAGGCCCTGTCGTGATTTTCATTCATTTCACGTGCAGTTCAGCGGTTTGCGTACGCCGACTGCTATTGTTCAGTTCTAGGCCCTGTCGTTATTTTCACTCATTGCACATGCAGTTCAGCGGTTTGCGTACGCCGACTGCTATTGTTCAGTTCTAGGCCCTGTCGTGATTTTCATTCATTTCACGTGCAGTTCAGCGGTTTGCGTACGCCGACTGCTATTGTTCAGTTCTAGGCCCTGTCGTGATTTTCATTCATTTCACGTGCAGTTCAGCGGTTTGCGTACGCCGACTGCGATTGTTCAGTTCTAGGCCCTGACGTGATTTTCATTCATTTCACATGCAGTTCAGCGGTTTGCGTACGCCGACTGCGATTGTTCAGTTCTGGGCCCTGTCGTGATTTTCATTCATTTCACGTGCAGTTCAGCGGTTTGCGTACGCCGACTGCTATTGTTCAGTTCTAGGCCCTTGCCTGATTTTCATTCATTGCACATGCAGCTCAGCGGTTTGCGTACGCCGACTGCTATTGTTCAGTTCTAGGCCCTGTCGTGATTTTCATTCATTTCACATGCAGTTCAGCGGTTTGCGTACGCCGACTGCGATTGTTCAGTTCTAGGCCTTGTCGTGATTTTCATTCATTTCACGTGCAGTTCAGCGGTTTGCGTAAGCCGACTGCTATTCTTCAGTTCTGTCGTTATTTTCACTCATTGCACATGCAGTTCAGCGGTTTGCGTACGTCGACTGCGATTGTTCAGTTGAGGCCCTGCGGGATCTCCAGTCTTCTTTCACGGCGTCGCGGTTGCGCGCCTATTGTTCTTTTCTCCTGTCGTGATTTTCATTCATTTCACATTCAGTTCAGCGGTTTGCGTACGCCGACTGCGATTGTTCAGTTCTAGACCCTGTCGTGATTTTCATTCATTTCACGTGCAGTTCAGCGGTTTGCGTAAGCCGACTGCTCGTGGCCCCTCCTTCCTTTCTTGCATTCACTTTGCTCCCCCTATTGTTCAGTTCTAGGCCTGTCGTGATATTCATTCATTTCACCTGCAGTTCAGCGGTTTGCGGTCGGCGACAGCGTTTGGTCAGTACTCCGCCCTGTCGTGATTTTCATTCATTTCACTTGCAGTTCAGCGGTTTGCGTACGGCGACTGCTATTGTTCAGTTCTAGGCCCTGTCGTTATTTTCACTCATTGCACATGCAGTTCAGCGGTTTGCGTACGCCGACTGCTATTGTTCAGTTCTAGGCCCTGTCGTGATCTTTTCATTCATTTCCAGGATGCAGTTCAGCGGTTTGCGTACACCGATTGCTATTGTTAAGTTCTAGGCCCTGTCGTTATTTTCATTCATTTCACGTGCAGTTCAGCGGTTTGCGTACGCCGACTGCGATTGTTCAGTTCTTGAGGCCCTGACTGTATTGTTCAGTTCATTTGACATGCAGTTCAGCGGTTTGCGTACGCCGACTGGGATCGTCCAGTCCGGGCCCTGTTGTGATTTTCATTCATTTCACGTGCAGTTCAGCGGTTTGCGTAAGCCGACTGCTATTCTTCAGTTCTAGGCCCTGTCGTGATTTTCAATAATTTCACATGCAGTTAAGCGGTTTGCGTACGCCGACTGCTATTGTTCAGTTCTCGGCCCTGTCGTGATTTTCATTCATTTCACGTGCAGTTCAGCGGTTTGCGTAAGCCGACTGCTATTCTACAGTTCTGTCGTTAATTTCACTCATTGCACATGCAGTTAAGCGGTTTGCGTACGTCGACTGCGATAGTTCAGTTCTAGTCCCAGTCGAGATATTCATTCATTTCACATTAAGTTCTGCGGTTTGCGTACGTCTTTCCCGACTGCGATTGTTCGTTCTGCCCTGTCTGTTTTCTTCTTTCACGGGCAGTTCAGCGGTTTGCGTAAGCCGACTGCTATTCTTCAGTTCTAGGCCTGTCGTGATTTTCATTCATTTCACGTGCAGTTCAGCGGTTTGCGTACGCCGACTGCGATTGTTCAGTTCTAGGCCCTGTCGTGATTTTCATTCATTTCACGTGCAGTTCAGCGGTTTGCGTACGCCGACTGCTATTGTTAAGTTCTAGGCCCTGTCGTTATTTTCACTCATTGCACATGCAGTTCAGCGGTTTGCGTACGCCGACTGCTATTGTTCAGTTCTAGGCCCTGTCGTGATTTTCATTCATTTCACGTGCAGTTCAGCGGTTTGCGTACACCGATTGCTATTGTTAAGTTCTAGGCCCTGTCGGAGCAATACGTAACTGAACGAAGTACAATACA